>MJUT01050917.1:1191728-1222213 GCA_002080005.1 Gigantidas platifrons | reverse complement strand
TTTGTAGATTGCATACCAATTTCTCAAAACATACTGATCTACTGGTGCAACATTTTCGCCTTTTTCATGAACAAACACACGAAAACGTGCTGCACTGGATCTAGAAAAGGGATTTAAATATTAATCATAGACTTTTGTGGCCTGAAGAAAGGTTAAAAACAACGAAAAATATGTGCTGATCATCTACCTATTGTGAATTTATTCTAAAAAGTAATTATTGTGTTAAAATAAGCAGATTTCCTACCTGTGTACTCGTTGTTTGATACATTTACGTCACCGGAAGTTGATTCCAAACATTCGGAGTCGGAGTGGATAGGAGACAGTGATATATGCGCCGAATAATGGTAGAGAAAGAAAATCGTTTTTTAATGCAATTAACGATCCACTGTTCGAATATACGGACGATTCCGATAAAAACTACAGTTTAATTTTGGGTGATTGCGCTATTCAAAAAACTTAGATCGCAATCCTCCTCAACAATTAGCCGACATATCAGTCCGAGAATTCCAAAGCATGTTACATAGAAATGATTTATTTGATGTGTGGAGGAAGTTAAATCCAGAAACAAAGAGATATACTTTTAAACGCGGTAAATCGAAATCAAGAATCGATTATATTTTATGTAGTAACGCCTTAAGCAGTAAGGTGTTTGGCACGCGGATAAATCATTTCCCTTTCAGTGATCATCATATCATAATAACAAAATTAAAAACTGAAGATATTAATAGAGGTCCAGGTATGTGGATAATGAATCTTGAAACAATAAAATCTGAGCAGTTTAGACATGCTTTTAAAATTTGGTGGGATAACTGGAAAATTGAGAAAATTAAATACAGTGATATAAGGGAATGGTGGGATCTTGCGAAAAACAAAATAAAATTGCTAACAATGGAAATAAGTAGAAACTTAAATTGTAAACAAAACAAAAAAGAAATCGATAGCTTAGAAAGGAAACTCGATAAATTAAAACTAATAGCGAATGAAACGGATGAAATAAGCGCGCAAATAAACCAATTAGAGGGCTTAATTAAAAATTATTACAATAAAAAAAACAGAAGCAGCGAAAATTAGATCTCGTGTTAAATGGGCGGAAGAAGGGGAAAAATCAACGCGATATTTCTTTAACCTTGAAAAAAAGCGGGGCCAAGAAAAGCTATGGTATAGGATTAAAACGACAGATGGTAATTATAAGTATGACATTGACTCGATAATGAATGAGCAGGTTGATTTTTACTCCAAACTTTTTCAATCAGAAGGGTGGGATGAAAATAGTGCTCANGAACTTACAAGGTACATTGTTAATAAATTGGACAATAACGAAAAAGAAACGCTTGACGAAGACATTAGCTTAGAAGAAATTAGTAAAGTTATTAAAATATTAAAACCAAATAAATCTCCAGGAGAAGATGGTATTATATCAGAATTTTATCAACTATATTGGCAAGATATAAAAAACGAATTCTTTGAAGTGGGTGAAAAAATATTCAAATTCGAATATACTTTAAGCGCATCACAGTACAGGGGGTCTTGACTTTATTACATAAGGGAGGGGAACGGGAAGATATAAAAAAAACTGGAGACCATTGACCTTACTGAATTGTGACTATAAAATAATTTCGAAGCCTTTGGCGGAACGATTGAAAAATGTTTTAAATAAGCTAATCCATCCGGACCAAAAAGGGTTTGTAAAGGGACGAAATATAAGTGAAGCAAACAGAATGATACAAGACATAATACAATACGTAGACGAAGAAAATGAAGAAGGTATAATAGTTTTCTTAGACCAAGAAAAAGCATTCGATAGAGTTGAATGGGGGTGGGTAGACTTCGTATTAAAAGCATTTAACTTTGGGGAAAAATTTAGAGGGTGGATTCAAATGTTAGTTAAAAATGCTACAACATCCATAAAGACAAATGGATTTGTTTCAAAACAAATTTCCATATCTCGCTCATGTAGACAGGGGTGTCCCGTCGCACCACTAATTTGCATATTGCAAGCCGAGCCCATGGCATGTGCAATTAGAGGAAACAATGATATAAAGAGGATTAAATGACCAGGCGAACCGGGTGGGAAGGAATTAGAAGCCAAAATAAGTATGTTTGCAGATGACACACAACTTTTCAATAAAGATGGACGCTCTGTTGAAAAATCTTTCGATATACTTTCAAAATATGAAAAAGCATCCGGATCAAGAATTAATTATAATAAAACAAAAGCTATTTCTATTGGCACTGCTCGCAATAGAAAACCAAAATTTAATAGAATATCATGGATTAAAGAAAATGTAAAAACGTTGGGGGTACATCATGGTTACAATGTTGACAATGATAAAATTTGGAAGGATATTATTGATAGAATGAAAAATTGTATACAAGTTTGGAAAAGCAGAAAACTTTCTTACAAAGGTAAAACTATAATTGTGAAAAATCTTTTGTTATCATATTGTGGATTTGAAATTGAAATGAAGGGCATTCCTGATAAATTAAAAAAAGAAATTGAAACATTAATTTGGGACTTTATACGGGAGGGGAAAGTTAATCAGATTAAAAGAGATGTATGTTGTTTAGATATAGAAAAGGGTGGAATGAGTATGGTTAATATAGATTCCTACATTAACAGTAGAAGAATCAAATTTATTTATCGTATCATTAATGAACCAATTGAAAATTGGAATGCTATTGGAAAATATTGGTTAAGTAGACTTGATTTGAAATTTAATGAAACTTTTTTTATTTGTAAATGCTCAAATGTTTCATCCTTAAATTTAAACAGGTATCCCTCGTTTTATCAAAAATCGATCCAAGCATGGACAACATTTTTACAATGTGTACAAAAGGTGGAAACCAAAGCAGATATCTTACATGTTAGATTATTTGGGAATTGTAACATAACCTTCCAAAATAAACCTGTAATATTTTCTTCATTTTTAAGAAGTAATATAAAAACTATTCAAGACATATGGGATGAAAACTCAAAACAATTCATAGATTGTGATTTATTATATTCTAAGCTCATAGACAAGAGAAATTGTATCTCAGAATACTCTAAAATTAAGAAAAGTATTCCAAAAGACTACTTAAATTTATTAAAAAATGAAAATAATGATATAGATAACAAAACTAAAAGTCGAAATAAAATGAAATTGTTAAATAATTTAAAACTTACAGATATTAGAGACAAAATCATTAATACAAAGGAGGTTAAGATTAAAATTATACAAAAAATATTAAATAAAAAATCATTACCAAAATGTCAAGATAAATGGAATAATGTTTATAATGAAGAATTTCACTGGCCAAAAATTTGGATTAATCTTAAAAGACTGGACATCAGTTACATAACATTATTTACACCGAAAGTAGACTTAGAAAAATTATCCTATCCAATGGAAGATGCCACCTTTGTAAAGAATCAAACATTCAAGAAGATCTCCAACATTTGTTTTTTAAATGCACTATAACTAACCGATTCATATCAAACATCACAATTTTAATAAACACTTTAAATGTGGGAACTGTTAACTTAAATGAGAAAAATATGATGTTTGGGTTCAATATGGGGGGTAAACATGAATTTCTATTAAATACATTAATTTTTATATCTAAGTGGTCTATTTGGAAGGCAAGAAACAAAGTTAAATATGACCAAATTCACATCAATCAGAATGTTCTTTGTAATATATGGAAACAGACTTTAAAATCTGAACTAAAAATTTTGCTAACGACTAATTGTAATGATACAATAGATAAAACCAAAATCTTGACAATTCTATCTGTGATTAATTAGTAAGTAGTTATAATATACGAGTACAATGCATGTATGTAAATGTTATATGTTGAAGATATCATAAAATGCCTATATATATAGATTGACTTACATGTAGATTTTATAATTGATAAATTTAGTTCAATTTTTGAAATGGGATCATCTGGACTCTAATTAATCTCTTACTAACCCTGGGTAAGAGATCTATTGTAAAACAGGGAACCTTAGATTATGTTATGCTTACCTGGGCATCTAAGGTGTTTTGTTAACAGGCGAGTCAAACAATAAAGTATTATGTTATTAAAAAAAAAAAAAAAAAAAAAAAAGATATTGACTTAGCATTCTTTACAACAAGTTGCCCACCAAGATATATGTGAGTGAGTGAGTGATTGTTGTTTAACGTCAACTCAGCAATTTATCAGCTAAATCATGTCGAGAAAAGTTAATTTTCAATGAGATGATCATGAGGTCCGCTTTGTACTAGACCAACACGCTTAGTTGGATTTTTGTAGTGCTAGCTCACCGAAACAACAGTCCGCGGATAGACATGTCGACCCACTCTAACACATTATCCTGATTCCGAGCCAACCAGCCTTTGCTCTTTCTCCATAATGCTGCATGCATAGCGAAGAAGTAACACGTACCAATTTTATTGTCTTTGCTTTGACCCGATCGGGGTTCGAGTCCACGATCTACCGCACTCGAGAGGAGCACGCAAACCATTACATCATTGTGCGGTTTTATATGCGAGTGTTTGCATTTTATTCACATGTGGAAATTACTTACATGACCACATCATATCACTAAGAGGGGAGACAAATCCACGCCACTTTTTATTAAAGTACATGTACCAAGTCAGACAAATGGGCGATCACGTATCTGTGTGTAAAGAGTATCGATATTTCTTATGTTTCTCCAATTTTGTCAATTGGATTTTAGAACTGTTTCAACAATGTGGTATTTTGTCTTCATTTTTGCACCACATTTTTACATGCAAACCTTATCAATAAAAAAAATGATTACTTCAGTGAGTTAGTGAGTTTTTGTTGTTTAACTCCAGGCAAAACAGCAATTTTGTGGTGATATCGCGGCGAAAACAAGTTACTTTCGATTATCTAACGATGATCATGACCGCTCTGTATAAGATCAACCTACTTAGATGGATTTTTATAATACTAGCTCATTAGACCATAGAAGACATGTCGCTCAATATTAACCTGATTCCGAGCCAACCAAGATTTTGCTCTTACTCCTTAAATCTGCGTACCTAGCGGAGAAGCAGCAATATCAATTTCATAGTCTTTGGTTTGACCCGACCGGGGCTCGAACCCACGATATACCGTCGTTGAGGCGACAACGATAACAATTACACCACCGATGTGGTTTTGAAACTGGTTTGTTTGTTCGATGGTGTTTAACGCCACTTTCAACAATATTTCAGTTATATCGAGAGGTCAGTTTTATTAGTGGAGTACCCGGAGAAAACCACCGAACTGTCGCAAGTCATTGACAAACGTTATGATATAATGTTGTACACCTCGCCCTGATCAAGGTTCTAACTCACAACATCAGGGGTGGTATGCACTGATTGCATAGGTAGTAGTGAATCCAACTACACCATACGATCACGTCTACGACGGCCCCTTAAAACGACACTGAAAGGGAATAAATTTAATATTTCGTTAACAAATATGCCCCATTGCAATATTATGTATCATGTCAGTTTCAAAATCAGATGGTTATGTTATGTGGTGTTCCCCCAGTATTTGTCTATTTTAAATGTTTAAAAGTACATTTATATCACACACGATTTGCGGTTGATTATTAATATTTCAATTATAGATCCTGTATGTGTTGAATGTTTATACTTTATTTATGAATAATAATATCCGCTATTCTTACGTTTTCATTCTTCTTAATAACTTCATCCGTTTGTTATTTCCGTTTTATTGAGAGGAAAATACATTAGAATAATTGTATCTGGTTTTTTGTGTGTTTGTTTGCTCATAGTGGTGTACAATACGTCATCACTATATGTGTTACTTGGCGGGGTCTTATAAGAGACAGGAACTGCTTACCACCAGAGTCCGTGTTGTTCTTCATATTTGTACTGTGTTGTGTTTTATTCTGATTTCTTTGTCTTCGTTCTGTGTCTTGTGTGCTCAGTATTAATCTTGCCAGTGTATGCCCCTTGATTGTTCATTCTTGATTGTCACTTTGGATTCCTATAACGTTTATTAATTCATTTTTTGTTTATTTAAAGCTTTTGAACGACCAGTTCCTGCTCCACCTATTGCAAGGACACTAGGTTTTCCCCATCTCGTTCAAAAGTAAAATGGGAGTGCCAATTTAATGTGTTCATGTCTCGTTTCTGGACATATTTCTGTCGTTATTGTGGTTATCGTGACACCATTACGTACTTCCCCTATGAATCAACACAGACGTCAAATCAAAATACAAGGCTTACATTTGGTACGTTTGTTCATTTTGTAACGAAGCCTTTAACTTTTAACAAATTTTAAACCAGAATATTCCATGTTACCCCGTTATATATCTGTGTTAGGTGTAAGGATTATGTCTCTTTATACATTTTAATGTTGGGTTTATAAACTGTTTCACCAGTGTGGTATCTTTTGTTTTCATTTTATTGCAATAGACATCATGATTCCAAAAAGGTAATATCGATATTCTGTACACGTACGCATATACGTATTAATTTATCTATTAGAACCTCAATAACGCAACAACAACAAAAACAAAGCAAAAACAAAGGGCTACATATATATCGATACTTATTTTGTAACAATATATGTAACTCTTTGTGAAGAACACATTTAAAATATTAACGCTGTTGGGCTGGTAACAATCTGCCTACAGTGTTATTACTAATAAATTAATTATTAGAGTCACATGTCATTTAAACGTGTTTTGATTTGTTTAAAATGTTGAGGTTATTTGTATATGTACTGAATATGAAAATAGATGTCGTTCTCAATAAATCTAAGTATGAAGCGGTCGTTCTGGTATCTGTTTTGTTATGAAAAAGAACGTTTAAACAGTGAATTTGAATTTTGGTGTTTAATGCCACTTTCAGCAATATTTCAGTTATATCATGGCGAATAGTTTTAGTGTTGAAGGTAGCCAAAGTACCCGGAGAGAACCACCCACCCTGGGCAAGCAACTGGTAAACTTTATCACTTGCGGCTGCGAGTCGAGTGCACCCTTTTTTGTAATTTTCACAGCTGGGCGCGATCCCACGCTATTTTGGTGATAGGCTTGTTTGATCAGTGATGGTCGACAATTTCACCAATATCAACAAAACAAACAATCACCTCTCACCTCAAACGATTGAACATGGGATATGTATAATGTAAACTGGTCACTGAAGTTCATAAAAGTATTAAATTCTGTCCACAAGTAAGGATCCACAATTTGTATCCTTTGCAATGTATATCGTTAGTAGGAAACCCTTGGCCACCTAATCAAATAAATATACTGCCTATAAGTAACTGTAGCATGTTGTTTGTATTTTTATTGAATGGCTGTATTTTCTCATAAAATTAAGCTAATTGAACGTTGTTTATTCAAAATGTACTTTCGGGTGTTAAAGACTACAATCAACAGTGTCAAAAACATAACAGCTTTTTTTTTATTAATCCCTAGTAAGCAAATCAACTATTTCATGGAGAAAACAAATGACATTTTAATGAATTGTACGATATTAACTAGTTCACTGAAACAGCCAGACATTCCACATGTAGACATGTCGCTCTACTCTGGCACGTCATCCTAACATGATAGTCCACATGTAGACAGTCGCTCTACACTGGCACGTCACCCTAAGATGAAAGTCCACATGTAGAAATGTCGCTCTACTCTGGCATGTCATCATATCATGATAGTCCACATGTAGACAGTCGCTCTACTCTGGCATGTCATCCTATCATGATAGTCCACATGTAGATATATCGCTCTACTCTGGCACGTCATCCTATCATGATAGTCCACATGTAGACATGTCGCTCTACTCTGGCACGTCATCCTAACATGATAGTCCACATGTAGACAGTCGCTCTACTCTGGCACGTCATCCTATCATGATAGTCCACATGTAGATATATCGCTCTACTCTGGCACGTCATCCTAACATGCCATTCCACATGTAGACATGTCGCTCTACTCTGGCACATCATCCTAATTACCAGTCAACCAGTCTTTGATGGTACGCCTTAGTAATGATGCTTTGCAAAGAAGCAACACATACCAATTTTATAAATTTTAGTTTGACAGATCCGTGATGAAACACACTAATCATTTCATCACAGTAGAAGTTCCTATTAACAAGATGAACTGTGAGCTAATGCTCACTTATGATACCCCAGCATATACAAAATATATGTACAATGTGTATAAAAACCAATTAAGTCGGCAAACAGGAAGTAGGAATCTGACGGGTCCAAAAACACTTCCCACAATATGGCATACCTATATGAAGCTTGTGAACAAATATCAGATTTCTGACATCAATAGTTGCCTGAGAAAAATGCGACGAAAAATATCTTGAACGGACGGAAGGATGGACAGAGGTCAAACAGTATACCACCCCTCCTCCGGTGGAGCGGGGGTATAATAAGAATGAGCAAGTGCTTGATATTTAACCCCATGTTGAGCTAAATCATTGCGAGAACAAGTTTCATTCAATGAGATGATAATGATATCTGCTTTGCACTAGATCAACATGGTTAGATTTTTGTTAGCGCTAGCTCACTGAAACAACAGTCCGTGGGTAGACATGTCGCTCCACTCAGACACATTTGATTATCCTGATTCCAAGCCAACCAGTCTTTGCTCTCAAATATAGGAGAGAGCCAGTTATTGTTGCATCACAGTAGACGTTACTATTAATAAGAAGTAATCCACTAATTGTAGATATAATAAATTTATTGCACCATTTTAGAATAAGGATAACATAAAGTAAACATAATTAAATTGATTTATAACATTATTGTGTAAATAAACATGTCAAACAAAAGTACAACAAATCAACAATCTAATACAGTGTGTGTTAAACAAGTGTCATCATCTTGTGTGTGAAGACAAATGTCATCTCATAAAGTGGAGAAAAGTTTTATCTTAGAATGTATGAAGACAGCTGACATCTAACAAGTAGAGAAGTGTCATATAATGTGGGTAGAAAAGTGTCATCCTATAGTGTGTGTAGACAAGTGTCATATAGTGTGGGTAGACATGTGTTATCAAAAGAGTGTGTTATCTTATAGTGTGTAGACAAGTGTCATCTAATAGTGTGTGTAAACAAGTGACATCTTATAATATGCGTAAACAAGTGACATCTTATAATGTGCGTAAACAAGTGACATCTTATAATGTGTGTAAACAAGTGTCATCTTATAGTGTGTGTACACAAGTGTCATTTAACAGTGTGTGTTGACAACTGTTATCTTATAGTGTGTGTAAACAAATGACATATAATATGTAGACAAGTGTCAACTTATATTGTGTAGACAAGTGTCATCTTATGTGTAGACAAGTGTCAACTTATACTGTGTAGACAAGTGCCATCTTATAATGTGTAGACAAGTGTCAACTTATACTGTGTAGACAAGTGTCATATAATGTGTAGACAAGTATCATCTTATAATGTGTAGACAAGTGTCATCTTATAATGTGTAGACAAGTGTCAACTTATAATGTGTAGACAAGTGTCATCTTATAATGTGTAAACAAGTGTCAACTTAAACTGTGTAGACAAGTGTCATCTTAAAGTGAGTGTAAACAAGTGTTATCATAGAGTGTGTAGACAAGTGTCATCTTATAGTGGGCATAGACAAGTGTTACCATAGTCTGTAGACCAGTGTCATCTTATAGTGTGTAGAAAAATGTCATCTTATAGTGTGTGTGAACAAGTGTCATCTAACAGTGTGTGTCGACAAGTGTCATCTTAAAGTGAGTGTAGACAAGTGTTATCGTAGAATGTGTAGACAAGTGTCATCTTATAGTGTGTAGAAAAGTGTCATCTTATAGTGTGTAGACAAGTGTCATCTTATAGTGTGTAGACAAGTGTCATCTTATAGTGCGTAGACAAGTTTCGTGTGTAGTTTAAGCAGGTGTCATCTTACATAGTGAGTGTAGATCAGACAAGTGTCGTCTTAGAGTGTGTGTGTGTAGATCAGAGAAGTGTCATCCTATAGGGTGTGGAAACATGTGTCATCTTAGCATGTGTAGACAAGTGTCATCTTGCAGAGTGTGCATAGACATGTGTCATCCTATTAAAGTTTGTGTAAATGTTTATTATGGTAGAGATTTTCAATATATATAGTAGCAAAATTAGTCCTGTTAACTCTTATCTCTTTTCCCTTTCTATGTTTCAATTCTAGTTGTGTAAGTTCAACAAATTGATGTATGTACTAATTTGAAAATTTCTTTTACAGGCATCTTTTAAAAAATTTCACGTACATTAGGAACTAATATATTTACAAGCATGATATATTGAATAATTAATTGTTAATATTATGTGTATGTGCGTGTACTTGTGATAATTATTTAAAATAGTATTTAAACAAAAATACCTACCTTTAAAAAAATAATATCTACCAATCAAGGAGAGCAATAAAACAAGAGAAAATAACTACCTGTACATATATACTACTGCCGATTTGCTTTGCAGGAATGGATTTCTCAGAGAAATATCACATTGAAGGCAAAGCCTAAGTTGAGAGATGCAATGAAAAGTCCATTTAGAGCAAAACTTATCAACAATAGTATGTTTATCTAGGATTTGGTCAAATGAAGTCATTATAACGTCATATTAGAAAACAACAATATTATGTTAATATCACTCTAATCTCACTGTGCAAACATTAGAAACACCACTAAATCATCAAATTTATATGAATATTCATAGATTTTTAACATTTAAAAATTTCAGATATTATATTAAATTTGCATCCAGCAAATTATTTATATCATATATTAATATGTAAATTAACTGATTAAATAAATCTACATATGAAATATTTACAAAATGAAAAAAAAAAAAAACATGAGCACAATCTAATATTGCTTTAAACCCAGGCCTGAAAATAAATGTATAGTTTTTACTTTATATCTCTCTATAATCTTAGTTTTCAATATCTTCATAGGGGAGTTACTGGCAGCAATCATATTCAATAAATGCATATTAAGAACAAGGTTGTGATTTTGATTTCCGGCACAAGACAAGGTGAACACAATACAACATTATGTGATAAAGTTTGTCAGTGGCGTGTACCAGGTTGGTGATTTTCTCCGTGAATTCTGGCTCCGAATAGGCAAGAATCCTATAAATAAAGTTTTCAAATAGAAAATTTTGTTAATTTAACCAGAATATACCGAACACCTGTCTATTCTGAACACAAAAGCTGGTCCCAAAGAGGTTTGGTTTAGACAGGTTTCACTTAACTTTTAAGACGAAAAATTGTAATGACATTTAAAAACAAAAACTCTATAAATTCGTTTAAATATCAATATAAATTGGACATAGATATTTGTTTGACAAAGTGGAAAAAAACTATCTATAATGACATTGACCCAGCGTATATAGCTCATCTATAATTGCACGACAAATATAAATACACAAGTAATATATTAACACAAAAATAATTAATATATACAATATATTTGACTATTTCTAAATCTTATATTAAACACTTTGTTTTCTCAATATTTGAGTTTTGAATATTGGGGATAATATTTAACTAGATATTTGAGTCATTTCCAATATAAAATATTCTCACCTGCCCCCACTGTCTCAAAACTTGTTTGAAAAACCATAGAAAAACATTTATTATAACTGTTAAATTTCAGATTTCTATGCTACATTATCTAAACATAAATCTCTACAAAAATGTAAAAAAGTTCCCCATTACCGATTAGATCACAATCTTATCTAAATTAGATATACTGATTGACTGATCAGTGTTTAATGGCAACATTAGCAGTATTTCGGCTATATCGTGGCGTCAAATTAGATACAAGATCCTAACTTATTTCTTTACATCTTACAATCAATTAACATATAACAACATTTAGCATCAACTCAAATGTGACTTTTATTTTACATTTCGGTTTATGGTTGTAGTGTTTAATGCCACTTTCAACAATATTTCAGTTATATCGTGGTGGTCAGTTTTACTGCTGGAGGAAACCAGAGTACCTGGAGAAAACCATCAACCTGTCACAAGTCACTGACAAACTTCATAACATAATGTTGTATCAAGTACACCTCGCTATGAAACTCACAATTTTAGTGGTGATTACATATGTAGTTGTAAAACCAACTACCATATGATCACGAACATGATAGCTCATTTACATTTTTACATTTTGGAAGCTTTCAACATTTTCATACACCTAATCCTCTGAAGAAAATATCAACAAAACAATCTTTCTATTAACACTATTCAGATGTGTTCACTTCAAGCAAAACATACATATATATTGATTGATTGATTGATTTTTGATGTTTAATGCCACTTTCAACAATATTTCAGCTATATCATGGCGACCAGTTTTAGTGGTGGAGGAAGCCGGAGTACCCGGAGAGAACCACCGACCATGGGCAAGCAACTGGTAAACTTTATCACTTGCGGTTGCGAGTCAAGTGTACCCTTTTTTGTAATTTACAAAGCCGGGCGCGAACCCATGCCGTATTGGTGATAGGCTTGTATGAGTTGCTAGATCCAGCGACCTAACTCATTGAGCCACCCGGGCCCCCATACATATATATGCATGTATATATATATATAACAGACAAACAAAAAAATAGTCTCTTAGATTATTTTACAAATAAAAACTCTTATTCCATATTCCATACGTAAACAGCAGAAACCTATGGAACATAGAATATGAGTTTTTATTTATATATATATATAGATAGATAAATTACAAGTTAAATTTACATTTCAAATGTAATTGCAGACTTTTCTCTATAAACATGAGATCTCTTTGTACTATTTATTTTTAGATAATATTATGCTATATTCATAACAGGAAACAACAGCAATTGATTAATTTTATCTCTAATAAAATTCTTCTTAGAAAAAAAGTGTTCAGTATAAAAATTGTACAAAAAAAAGGAATAATAACATTATCTAGGATTATCTTCCACTTCTGATGGGGCAAAATTTCTCTCAAATAAGTTTTATTTTCAACTATTAAAAGTTGTGTCGTATTTATTTATTCTTAACCTTGTTATTGAATATTTTATGACAAAAAAATGTTACTCGACTTTTCCCGATATGGCGAACAGATAAATTTCACTCAAATTATAATATATATTATTTATAAAAGACATTACAAATTTCCTCAAGGAAAGTACCAATTAATTCTATGCGTCACATAATTAGTGATCATATTCCATAATTTTTAAGGTTTTATTCACATTTGTAAGGAGCTGAACTCCTGACCATTAAAAGATACCAACACCATAATGAAACATACAATGTAAGATTTACTGGTAGTTTTAAATATAAGAATACCTTAAAAAAAACTGTCATACAAAAAGAACAATGTTGTATATCAACATAAATGAAAGACATTTGAAAAAAACATTTAAATGCTTGTTTTCGACTTAGAGGCATAATTCATGAACGGTCAAAGGAATCAGCCTTAAAACTGAACTTGTCTTGTTTATTTTTGTACATAGTAATCATACATAAGCGAAAGGTATGTGCCAAGGCAGCTATCATTAGTATAACGACTACCAAAGGGGAGAAACAATAGCTCATTTGGTCATTTAGAGCAAGCAAGCTAGAAAAAAGGCAGAAAAATAAGTAGTTATATCTCTACCCACTTGTGTTACACTATTCCTGATTTAAATTTTTCTTAAAGAAGCTGTAATTAGCATAATGACAACCAAAAGGGGAGACAATTTCTCACTTAGTCATTTAGAGCAAGCAAGTGGTTTTAGAGGAAAAGATTAAAATGTGAAATGTTAATGGATGGTGGACGCAACCTTATGGGAAAATCTTTCTTTCCCTTACTTTTTAAATCTGAGATCAATGAATTAACATTATTTCACAGTATGTTAAAGAATTTGCCAATATCATGAGTGGTATGTAATTGATAATAAATGTTGAAGTATGGACAAACAAAGAAAACACACATATAATGGAGGTTCGTACAACCTATTATGCATACACTATATTCAATCAGATCACCTGATTTTAAACCTTGTCAATATCCTCATTATATAAACTAAATACATAAATAACTTTATCAAATGAACATGCTAATACAATATTATACAAATTAAAGGTTTCTAAATATATAAGAAATATAGATTCTCCTTCAATTGCCCGTGGGTTACGATATTTCTCCACTCAAGAGAGTTAAATTAAAAATTTTAACCACAAGCCATCAGGCGAGTGGTTAAAATGTTAATTTTAACTCTCGAGAGTGGAGAAATATCATAACCCACATGGGCAACTGAAGGATAATTTGTTTCTCCCATTATTTAACGCGAACTTTATTTCAAAATTTGAAATTAATGGGTTTGAAATGAATGCGGGGAAAGGCACGAGACATTTTAATCCTCTATAGAGAATTACAGATTTTTCCACCACTGGTTCAGCGGGGTTAAAATGACGTCATAATGGGAGAAAGATTAATACATGATATTGATACAGTAACAAATCATAAGATTTTGGAAATTTTAGCCAATCAGAACACAAAAATGGGTATGACGGCCATCTTGAATCTGTTATTATTCAAAAACATGACATGATTGAAGACAAACCAATCAACATTTCTGCCATTCCATCTCATGATCAGATCCAGCGGTTTCAGAGAAGATAACTATCAAATGACAATACCTAACATCACCATTTTAGTCAGCTGAGGTGAGCGGAAAAAATTTATTATTTCATGCTTATCTCCCCTTGGACAACAACAATTTGTTTCCACTTTGGGAGGATAGTGCGATTCTCATGTGTAAAACAAACTGACTGTATACTACTACGTATGTATGTATAATATATACCACCTACTATAAAAATTATGAAAAAAAAATCAGTAAATTACATTTCCAATATTATTTCGGTAAACAAAATGTTAAACAAATACATACTTATTGCAGTTCAAAAAAAAAAAAAGACTTTTTTAATAGACTTTACGATCTTCTACAAAAGCATTATTATGTTCTTACATATAATTGCACCTTCTCAATTTTATAATTATACAAAAAAAAAACAATAAATGTTCCCTCTCAATTTATAAGCATGATAAACCTGGTCCCATCAACTGGCAAAAGAAAAAAGAAAAGAAAAAAAGAAAATAAATAATTATCGCAGATACCATTGTAAAAAGATCTGAAAAGTTAAGATTATGGCCAGCATGATCCAGTGAGATGAGTTATTGTTGTTGTTCTCATTTACAGCCGTTATTCCAGAAATTTTGGCGTTGAGAGTCTCCATACGGTCATTCATTTCCTTCTGAAGATCAATCATAGGTTGTATTTGTTTGGCAATAGATTCTTCAGTCAGCTTATTTCTGTTACCTGAACAAGACCTCTGCATTCTACGATCTAAAAAAAATTTAAAACAAAAATGTGAAAAAAAAATTTGGTTTGGTTTATCGTGTTTAACCGGGCGTTTCAGCAATATTTCAATTATATCGTGGCGTTTAGTTTTATTGGTGGAGGAAACCAGAGTACACGGAGATAACCACTGACATGTCGCAAGTCATTGACAAACTCTATCACATAATGTTGTATCGAGTACACCTCGCCATGAACGGTGAACATTTTTTTTGTCTGAAATGCTGAAAAAATTCTACATGTATTGTTTTTAATGTGGTTTTTTGTGTGCGAATTTGCTTATACCTTTCATTTATTTCACCCTCAAGCTCAATCACATACAAATAAACTTGCTATCTTTGCTACTATAAAATACACAAGGAGTTGATTAAGATGAACATGATGAAATACGAAAATGTGATATCACAGATTCATTATATTTTCTAAAGCCATTCTACAAAGTAATATTTGCTGCTTGTCTTCAAGAAAGTAAACAAATACTCATAATAACCTTGAGTGAGCCAGCGATTCTTGTTTAATGACAAATGAACAATTTTTCAGATTATATCAAGTTGGGAATTAGGTACCATTTTGATGATATCTGTTTTGTACCAGGCCAGCATGCTCAGTTGGAATTTTATAGAACTAGCACACAGAAACAACATCCCACAACCAGATATGTTGCATCACCCAGACACATTATCCAGACTCAAAGACGATCAGCTTTATTTGGTTTTATAAATACAACATACTGTATAAGCTATGAGTCATTTCATATGGATTGACAAAATCTGAGATGTTTGCTGACATTTTCATTTGTTGTTTTGATACTTGCAAAGGACTTTTCTTGTTATCTATGCCTTTCGTTCTGCACACAATTTTGTTGTTTGATTGAACAAACGAAAAGCATGAAGATGAGTATTTAATGTATAAATATGAAATGACAGTATCAGGTTACACATACTTTTGCCTGGAACTCTTTCTGAAGAATCACTGTCCTGTGGTGGATCAACTTCTGGACATGAACTTTCACTTTCTTCCCCTACGACCTTTAACCTTCTTAATGAAGTATTCCGTATTGACGAGTTTATGTTATCCGGTTGTTTCTCCAGGCTCGTGATGCTACACGTCCGTACTACAGGAGTTTTGTGTCGTGTCCACGTTTGGATTTTGTACTCGGATTCATACTGCAGTAAATCATTACTGACGTCCCATGGTCTCATACTATTAAAAAAATTCAAAACATTTTGAATAAAAAATTTAAAATATTTTATCTTGTTTAAACATCCTAGTTTCATACTATTAACGAAATAAAAGTGAAACCTGTCGAAACCAAACCTTGAATAAACCGATTTCCTGTATAAACTAAACTTTTAGAAAGTCCTAATGAAGCAACTATTTGTTCATTTAACTTCTATATACATCGAGCACTTGTCTATTTCCAACACAAAAGATGGTACCAAGGAAGTTTGAGTAAGACAAGTATCACTGTAATATGATATCAAATTATGGATTTCACAAAACAGCTGTCAATTTTAAACAGTCATTAACAATTAATTATCCTTGTTATTACCAGAAGAAAACCACTGACCTGCTGCAAGTCACTGACAAACTTTATCACATAATGTTGTATTGAGTGAACCTCGCCTGACCGGGGTTCGAACTCACAACATCAGTAGTGATAAGAACTGATTGCATAGGTAGTTGTAAATCCAACTACCATATGAATGATCATGACCATGACAGCCCCCAATAACAAGGTAAAACAGACTTACTCCAAATGTTTATAAATCCAATCATTAGTTAAGACATCCCTCTCAAACAATGATGGTGTCCATTCTACCATCTTAGCCTTACGTTCTTTAGCTTCTGTTCTTTGTCTTTCTTCAAGGATGAATTTCTCATCTGTAGCAGATTTCATATCAGCAGATACCACAGCATCACTTACATTGTTCCATAACCTGACAAACAGAAAAAAATATAAGAATGCGTCCATGGTTTCCACCTAAAGTGTACACAGGTATAACTCCAGATTGGAAAAAGTTGTAAAAAGTCAGAAATCAACCTTGTCCTTCCTTTTGTGGTCCCTGACCGTGTGTATAAATTTCAAAGAATTTGATTAAGGGTAACTTAAGGCATTGAAAGGAATGCCACATTTTCATTGCAGAGTACGTGAGTGGATGTTGTTAATGCCAACTCAGAAATTCTAAAGCTATATCGTGGTGAGAACAAGTTAATTTTCAATGAGATGATGAGGTCTGCTTTGTACTAGATAGATGGATATTTATTCTGCTAGCTCACTGAAACAACAGTCTGTGGATAGACATGTCGCCCCACTCCGACACATTATTCTGATTCCAAATTCTTTGCTCTTTCTCCTTCTGTGTGCTTAGTAGAGAAGCAACAAATACCAATTTTTTAGTCTTTGGTTTGACCCACTCGGGTCTCGAACCCATGATCTACTGCACTTGAGGCGAGCATACTAACAATTAAACCACCGATGAGGTTTTCATTGCAGAAAGGGATGTCCTTATAAGAGGGTAATTATCGTAGTATTTTTCACTATAACTTAATAATGATCACTTAAGGTGGTACCATACACTTCAGGTAAAATTTGAACTGCTCGTTTAATTTTCTTATTTGTTTGGCAGTGTGTTTGAATATATCCACTGTAATAAATATCAAAATGTTAACAAATTCCAACCAACAGACTCAAAGCTATACATTCACTAGCCACATAGCAGCTTTTCTCTCATATGATCAAAATGTTCAACTGATTTTAAAGAGTTATCTCCCTGTAGTGTATGGTACCCCCTTAAAGAGATAGATGACAATATGATTAGTGTTGATACCTCTCTGATTCCATATCTCCTTGTAGCTCTAATGGTACTGTAAACCTCTTTAACCTCAGAGATTTTATCTCTGGAGTTGGCTGCCAGAACAATGACTCTTCCTGTATAATAAATAAAATAAATGTCAAATTAATATAATAAAAATATTTGATATTTCAAAGAAAAAAAATATATGGTTTTATCAAAAAAACTTTATAAAATACTTGTCTAATTTTTGAGTGATTAAATTGAATTCAACATCTTGCAGTTTAGCTCTGATAATTCTTCCTTAATTACATCACTTGATTGATTGGTTGATTGATTGATTCATGATTGATTGGTGTTTAATGCCAACATTAGCAGTATTTCAGCTCTATCATGGCTTTAATTACATTATTTAAATCTGATAACAAATCCTTAAATTACTATACGGGAAATACATGCAAGTAATTATCAAGGGGGTTAGGGCTATAGTGTTTAACAACACTCTCAACAATATTTCCTGGGGAAACCACAGACCTGCTACAAGTAACTGACAAACTTTATCACATAATGTTGTATCAAGTACAACTCGCCATGAGCTGAATTTGAACTCACAACTTTAGTGGTGATAGGCAGTGATTGCATATATGTAATTGTCAATCCAACTACCATATGATTACGACCACGATTGCCCTAGTAATTATCAAAATGTCAATCGAAGTAAAGATGGGATAGGGTGGAAACACCAGCTTGTTAACAGAAGAATAAATGATAATAAAGTAACACATTATACAATCTTTGAAGTTTAATTGTAATCTAAAAGAAGATATATCTAATTGGTTGAAAGATACATCATCACAAGATGTACAGTACTATGAAAGAAATTGAATCAAAGGGCTACGGCTTCCACAGCATGAAATGATCACAGCAAATTGACAAGCGATACGTCCTGTACTTATTTTACTGCAATCCAGTTTAACTTGAAAACAATAACTCACAGAGGAAATGCATTGGAATACTTCCAGAAGCCTTTGTCAAAATAAATTCATTTTCTTTCTGACTCGTAAATATCTAATTTTGCCAAAAAAAGGTATTTTAATCAGAAAATTAAGAGCATACAAATTTTGGAAATTGGAACTTTTAGCCAGGTCCTTTCGGTCTATTTTATTGCAAAACTGCATTATAAAAATCCAGTGTGTTGGTCTAGTACAAAGCGGACCTCATCATCATTTCACTGAAAATTAACTTGTTCTCAACATGATATAGCTGTAAAATTTATGAATTGGCATTAAACAACAATCACTCACTCACTGCAGAAAACGTATGGGAATAGACGAAATCTGTCGACATACCACTGTAAGCGCTCTACATAATAAATTCAATGGGGGAAAAAATGATGAAAAATTAAAATCACACACATTCAAAATTTCTAACTTTTGGTCACTTTTAGACCCGTTTCCGAAATTAAAGACTTTTTTAATGACCCATCATTATCATATAAAGGCCAGGTAAGTTAAATAAAATTCTTACACCAGTATTTTTATCTTTGTAATGAATTTCTTGATCCCAACGTCCATCAAGAGTTGCTATTGTATCAGATCCACACTTTAGTTTGCCAACGATCCTATTGGAGGCCTCGCAACTACCTAGGAAGGGCTGAAAAAAATAAGAATTTTGATAAAAAAATATGTTCATAGACTGAAACCTGTCTATACCAAACCTTAAATAAACTAGATTCCTGTATAAACCTAACTTCAAATAATGTCCCAATGTATGAAATCTTTAGACCTGCATAAAATGAACACCTGTCTATTCCGAAAACCAAAGTTGATCAGAAAGAGGTTGGTTTAGGAGAGGTTTTATTGTCTATCTACCATCAAAGCAGAGAACCTGAAACAGTCGTTTGTTTTTATTATTGTCTAAAACTATTTGACTCTCTCGTTACACCATAGCATACAGGCATCACTTCTATTAAGCTAACAAACATATTTTCATGTTGTGCATCCTGAATTGTCAAGAACTCTTTATGTCCATTTGTGTGTATGACCCCATGATAATCTTACATGGGATATCTCCGAGTTACTAGAATATCTATAAATAGGCAGAGAATCTGTCAAAAATATTAGCCAATGAAAATGCTTTTAAAACTAAATTGTAACATCACATCCTTCATTGGATATATAAATAATGGTGTGATAAAACTCGCCATATATTTTAATTCATACTTGTCGAACAAATTATCAACCTAATTCGTAAGTGATTTCATGCATTCACACAGGACCGGTGGCTCAATGAGTTAGGTAGTTAGATTACCTAACAACTCATACAAGCCTATCACCAATACGGCGTGGGTTCGTGCCCGGTTTGTAAATAACAAAAATACCTGGTCGCAAGGCAGACCATCCAGCTCGCCTGTGCAATCTATAGTAACATGTGAATGTCATAACCATGTGGTTAGTGTTTAATTTGGTTAAGAGCAATACTTCAGTTGAGCCAAAAGAAAAACATTTAATGGTATTCAAAATGGACATAAAATGTAATAGTAAAACAGGTCTTAACAAAAATGTCGAAGTCATTCAGGCAGAAATAGTAGGTCACGGTGACCAATATCTGTGTGCGGTGTTTTTAACTGTCCATGATAAAACTCACATGTGTAGTTTCATCAACCTGGACCAAGTAGTTTGTCTACATTGGACCTAAACGCAAACGTTCACGCAAAAATGTCAAATTCATTCAGGCAGAAATAGTAGATCACAGTGACCTATATTTGTGTGCGATGTTTTTAACTGTCCACGACAAACTCACATGTGAAGTTTCATCAATCTGGACCAAGTAGTTTGTCTACATTGGATCTAAACGAAAACGTTAACGCAAAAATGTTGATGTCATTCAGGCAGAAATAGTAGGTCAAGGTGACCTATATTTGTATGCGGTGTATTTAAATTTTCATGACAAACTCACATGTGAAGTTTCATCAACCTGGACCAAGTAGTTTGTCTACATTGGACCTAAACGCAAACGTTAACGCAAAAATGTCGAAGTCATTCAGGTAGAAATAGTAGGTCACGTTGACCTATATTTGTGTGCGGTGTATTTAAATGTTCACGTCAAACTCACATGTGAAGTTTCTTCAACCTGGGCCAAGTAGTTTGTCTACATTGGACCTAAACGCAAACGTTCACGCAAAAATGTCGATGTCATTCAGGCAGAAATAGTAGGTCACGGTGACCTATATTTGTGTGCAGTGTATTTAAATGTTCATGTCAAACTCACATGTGAAGCTTTTTCATCCTGGGCCAAGTAGTTTGTCTACATTGGACCTAAATGCAAACGTTCACGCAAAAATGTCGAAGTCAATTCAGGCAGAAATAGTAGGTCAAGGTGACCTATATTTGTATGCGGTGTATTTAAATGTTCACGACAAACTCACATGTAAAGTTTCATCAACCTGGGCCAAGTAGTTTGTCTACATTGGACCTAAACACAAACGTTCATGCAAAAATGTCGAAGTCATTCAGGCAGAAATAGTAGGTCACGGTGACCTATATTTGTGTGCAGTGTATTTAAATGTTCACGTCAAACTCACATGCGAAGTTTCATCAACCTGAGCCAAGTAGTTTGTCTACATTGGACCTAAACGCAAATGTTCACGCAAAAATGTCGAAGTCATTCAGGCAGAAATAGTAGGTCAAGATGACCTATATTTGTGTGCGGTGAATTTAAATGTTCACGACAAACTCACATGTGAAGTTTCATCAACCTGGGCCAAGTAGTTTGTCTACATTGGAGCTAAACGCAAATGTTAACATTGGACGCCACCGCCGCCGACGACGACGACGACGCACAAGTGACAACATAAGCTCTTCTGTACTTTGTACAGGCGAGCTAAAAAAGGGTGCACTCGACTCACAGCCGCAAGTGATAAAGTTTACCAGTTGCTTGCCCATGGTCGGTGGTTCTCTCCTGGTACTCCGGCTTCTTCCACCACTAAAACTGGTCGTCATGATATAGCTGAAATATTGCTGTAAGTGGCGTTAAAACCCCAAAAATCAAATTAAAATCAAATCACACAGGACCATTGTACATACAAACATAAAAATGCTCGTTTTGTTTCTTTACACTTTAACTTTTCTAACCTAACCTAACATAAATATATATATATCCAACAAGGTGATTAAAATTTGATTAATTCTATACATTCCGATTATTACTTTAATATATGTACATACTATACATACACACTCAGTTGGATTTTAATGTTGCTAGCTTACTGAAACAACAGTCTGTAGGTTGACATGTTGCTCCACTCGGACACATCATCCTGATTCTGAGCCAACCAATTTTTGTTCTTGCTCCTTAATGCTGCTTTGCTTAGTCAATGGTGTGACCCAACCAGGGCTAAAACCCACGATCTAACACACTTGAGGCAATCGTGCTAACTATTATACCACCGATGCTTTACCTTACCTTGAGTTTAAATTCCATTTCACATTTGTACCCTGTCTTAGGACATACTATTGACACTTTTCCTCCCATCTCCATTGTTAGAGTGCCAATCAAAATACCTGTCAAATATACATGTATAAAGTTTCTAAATATCTTATTAGATTTTCCCAAATGGATTTTTATACCTATAGAATTATGAGGTTAGAAGGTCGAGATAGACATTGTCGATAGTATCACAACGAATCAAATAGGACGGACTGTGGTACTAATGATAATATTTGTCAAGTCCTCCAAAACACACATTTTTTTCCCTAGCCACATTTGCATGTGATTAGCCACACATCTGAAATCGACACTGATCTTGATTGGATACGATGTTACGTCATTATTACATTGTGCGTATGTCAAGGTTTACATATTACTGGGCTTACTATATCAGCGATTGATTTAGCTGGTTCCTCCGCAGATTGAATCCTGCTGATGATGTCTTGCGGTAAAAGTTTCCAAAAAGCTGAATTTCAGTATTTCGGTCTTGGCTGGAAGTCAAAGATAATGTTGACTATGCATGTTCTTAGTTGTTCTTAATGGGCATTGAAGGTTATCAGTTGGAATTTCGACTAGACGAGGTACGCCATTACAAAATAATATTAACCGGTTCTGTTTTCTTATTTCTTTTAGTGGTTCTAATTTTGTCTGTTTAAGTATAGTTGTCATACTGCCTGGTTCATAGTTGTAGTTTGATGTAATAAATCTAGCAGCCCTTTTCTGAACTTTTCCCAGTTTTTCTTGTAGCTAGGCAAGATTGATGTGGGTCCCAGGCTGTGCTGGCATATTCTAAGACAGGTCGAACGATTTCTTTATATGCCTGTAGCTTAACTTCCATGGGGCATGATGACAGGTTCCTTTTTAATAATCCCAGGCCAAGGTTCTATATAGGATTTGTTACATATTTCCTCTATGTGTTTCCCCCAATATAAGTCGTTCATGATGAACAAACACTCATTTGAAATTATGTAACACTTTATTTATTTTGTAAAAAAGAACAAAAGTGTCCCTTGCCATTTTCTAGGATTAGAATATGTCTCTGATTTATTCGAGACCATAACAAGGTCACATTCGTCCTTGTCTGCCATATGGTAAACATTAAAAGTAAAAAGAAAATTGCTATTGGAAATGGATTTTTGTAACCGGAACTGAAATGTTTTTTAACATTGATAATTTTCCGGAAATTACTAAAAAGACCCGTCTTTATGTTCGGTTTTGAATATTACTTTTATTTACATCTTGTCAGCTGATCGTTTTTTCAAATACACGTTACTGGTTTGAAATTGAACAAAGATATTGTACAAGTACCGTAAATATTTCATTAGCCAAAGTGGCGATCGCAACTGAATTTTTATTAGCCACATCTGAAGTTTATTCGCCCATGGCGAGTGTGGCGATCTTTAGAGCTAACACAGATATGTATATACAGCTTGGGTTTAAACTGTTCAATTTTACTTGAAAAATGCAAGAACCATAACGCTTGAACTGCACATGTGAAAATGTTTGCCATTGTAGTTCCTAAATACAAAAAAATGAAATATTCCATTTAGCAATACTTACAAACAGAATGCATTATTTTGTACTTTTATAGGAATTTAAATACGATAGTGATGAAGTCTACCTTCGACTAACAACAGGACAGTGGTATGTATTATCTGGGTATGTTAGTTCTCCTCCAGTGGTAAAACTGACCACAACTATGTAACTAAACTATTCCTTAAATAGCCAAAATCATAAAGAGAACATTTAAGCCAAGTTTACTTTCAAATAGATCAATGGTTTAATAAAAATACAGTTAAACCTGTCTTATATAACCTTCCAAGGGAATATTGAAATAGGGTCACATAATTATACTGAAATAGGGTCACATAATTATATTGAAATAGGGTCACATAATTATATTGAAATAGGGTCACATAATTATATTGAAATAGGGTAACATAATTATATTGAAATAGGGTCACATAATTATATTGAAATAGGGTCACATAATTATATTGAAATAGGGTCACATAATTATAAGACAGGTGGTTGCTATTTCATAATTAATCAATATGAAATGCACCGTGAAGGGAAATTAACATATTAAGGTCACATATATGGAAGTAATTGCTTAATACAGGTGGTCACTAACAGAGGTTTGACTGTATTTGATTTCATATTTGTCTTGCATTAAACAAATTTCATACAGACCTTTACAATGAGCATAAGGCATCGTAATAAAATAATCTTCTCCTCGTTTCAGAAATGTCAGCTTAGCAGTACCATCAAGGACAGCAGATAGAGAATTTCCTGCAAAATGGACTTGTCTAATTTAATGCACAAAAAAACACCTACACAAAATTCTATTCAATTTCTTCTACAGATCTACAGTGTTTTGATTGGATGAGGAAATGTCAACTAACATTCATGGCAACATACAGGGTCTTAAATAATATCTTACATATCGGTGTTGTAATAGATAGCAAGTTCACCTCGAGTATGATAGATCATGATCATGGGTTTGAGCCCTGGTCAGATCAAACCAATGACTATTAAATTGGTATTTGCTGCTTCTACCAATTTTATAGTCTCTGATTTTGACTCAAACAGAACTCAAACCTACGATCTACCACACCTGAGGTGAGTACACTAACCACACCTGAGGTGAGCACACTAACCACACCTGAGGTGAGCACACTAACCACACCTGAGGTGGGCACACTAACCATTACACCACAAATGCAATTCCCTAGCCTTTGAATGTCAAATTTAAACGTAGAAGTCAAAACAATTTGGATAAATTTTTATTTGTAGTAATGGTGGCCACCATGTACAGAAAATATGAAAAACTTAATATTAGCCATCTTGTTTAGACCCTTTGGTTTTCTTGCTCCCAAAGATTTTTAAATTATTTGGGTTTCAAATATTTTGGCTTTGAGGGTACCTGATAACGCTTATTCCAGAAACGTGACCTGCGCACGTGGGTCGGTACCTCTGCTAGTGGATTATTAGTCCCCGAGGGTATCATCCGTCCAGTAGTCACAGTGCTTCAGCACTGACATAGTCTATTAGATATATGTTTATCCAAATTGACAGTTCTTAAATCATGTCATGATTAATAAAACTAAATTTCTCCTCCCTAAGGCATAGGTGACCTTAGATGATATTAGCTATCCTGTTTACGCCCTTTGATTTTGTTGCTTACAAAGGCTTTTAAATTATTTGACTTTCAAATGTTTTGGCCTTTAGAGTACCTGATAAATGTTATTCCAGAAATGTGTCATGTGCACTGACTTTAATATATCTACGTTCTTATTAACAACATATGACAAATGCAAAAAGATAGCAAAAATTCACAAGACTTTTATCAAGGTTTAGCTCAAATTCAGTCTGGAATGAGTGATTGTTGCTTAACGTCAAAAGAGATATTTTTCAGCTATATCATGGCGAACACAATTTACATTCGATGAAATGATAATGAAAACCGCATTGTACTAGATCAACAGGCTTAGTTGGATGTTTCTAGTGCTAGCTCTGAAATAAAAGTATTAGGTATTTGTGTCACTTCACATGTCATTTTAATTCCGAGCCAACCAGTTTTTGCTCTTTCTACTAAATACTACATGTTTAGCAGAGAAGCAACAAATTCCAATAAATAGTCTTTGATTTGACCCAAATGGGGATAGAACCCACGATCTACCACACTCAAGGCATGCACGCTAACCAGTACAGCTTGGAAGCAAAAGAGCTAACATGATATACAAATAATAATCCAACTGATTATATGCACTGATTATGGTTGTATTTCTGTCTTACCATAGAATTTAGATTTCGCTAGAATACTTCCATTTATGCTAAAGCCATCATGTCTGTTAGTAATATGAAATGCAGAGACAGGTGGATGATGGGATATCTGTAAAAAAAAATGTAAACCTGAATTATTATCTGTCAATTAAGATATTAATATCATAAATTTTATTCTATCATTTTTATCTTCAAATATATATTTTTTCACTTAAACAAAAATTGAGAATTAAGAGTTTATCAGTTTATTGTCACATTCAATGTTGAAAAAGCAACAAGAAAATACCAAAAGTAATGCCAATAAGTCACATGGCCCTTAAAAGGTTATGTGATCTAAATAGAGAACCAAACATCACATGACCTTCTGTTAATAAGGTGAGATGATACAACATATAAAAGCGTAAACCTTACATCACGTGACTTTTTACTCATAAACCTTACATCACATGACTTTTTACTCATAAACCTTACATCACATGACTTTTTACTCATAAACCTTATAGCACATGACTTTTTACTCATAAACCTTACATCACATGACTTTTTACTCATAAACCTTACATCACATAACTTTTTACTCATAAACCTTACATCACATGATTTTTTACTCATAAACCTTACATCAAATGACCTTTTACTCATAAACCTTACATCACATGACTTTTTACTCATAAACCTTACATCACATGACTTTTTACTCATAAACCTTACATCACATGACTTTTACTCATAAACCTTACATCACATGACTTTTTACTCATAAACACTACATCACATGAATTTTTACTCTTAAATCATACATCACATGACTTTTTACTCATAAACCTTACATCACATGACTTTTTACTCATAAACCTTACATCACATGACTTTTTACTCATAAACCTTACATCACATGACTTTTTACTCTTAATTGATACATCACATGACTTTTTACTCATAAACCTTACATCACATGACTTTTTACTCATAAACACTGCATTAAATGACTTTTTACTCATAAACCTTGCATCACATGACTTTTTACTCATAAACCTTACATCACATGCCTTTTTACTCTTAAATGATACATCACATGACTTTTGTCTCATAAACCTTACATCACATGAATTTTTACTCTTATTTACTTCAAACAAGAATGATTATCAAGTAATGTTTACCTGTTCAGCAATGTAGAAGGTTCTACTGTTTGTCTTGGGGTGATGCCAATAACATCTAAATGTTTCTCCAATTATAGGATTGTATGGTTTCTTTAGGCCCTGTAAAAAAAATATATCATTATTGTTATTTGTTGTTTAATACCATCTTCCAAGCTCCAAAGACTTTTAAATAATTTAGCTTTACATCAAATGAAGGGCATAAGATATCAGAGGAGTGGAAAATCCTGTTTCTTAACTGTCTGTTAGCAAAATGTAAATTATATTCTTTTTTTATCAGGTACTGCTCCTTGTAAGAATCATGAAAATAGTAAAACAAAATTAACTATATAAACATCTTGACTCCCCTCAATATATTATCCCATTAACAATTGCTAATAATTTTAGTGTATAAAATATGCTTAATTCATTCCTGACTTCGAGCCATCCGGTTTCTGCTATGACTCACAGCATATAAAAAGCAAATACCATTTGCATAGTTTTTGGTTATACCTTAATTACTGAGGAAGGAACTAAGTATCTTCACCACTAGATCAGAGTATACTAATAATTACACCAACAAAGTCGTACAGTGGAACTTGTGCAATCGGACACATGAACTTCCAACATCCTGTACCATCCGACAAGAAATTATGGTCCTAAAGTATTTCTGTTAACTAAAATAAATCCCGAGTATTCCAATATCCTGTGCAATCCGACACATTTCCCTGGTCCCTTGGTGTATCGGATTAGACAGGCTCTACTGCATATGGAATTGAAAAATCATTGACTAGGCCATTGTCTGATAACATAATAACACAAGTCTACCTTTGGTTTCTTGTAGAATCCTGAGAGATACCATTTTACAACCAGCTTTATTCTAGTAAAGGGATCTTCTGTTGTCACTGCCCTACAAATATATAAAGATCAAACTAAATGATATACAACTATTGCATATGATCATGTTGGTATGAGTGATATCTCAGACAAGGACTCACATTTCGGATCCATCTTGAAAATAAGTAGTCAATTTTCGTTATGCTGTTATTTTCCCCTTGTCCCAAGGGTGACTGTTGAATACAAATTGACAGTACAGAGAGCATATCAAGATATTTGCATTTCCACACTAAATATAATGGTTAAGATTTTTCAATACCAATAGCATACCACACATGCTTTCCATCGCAGTACACTACATATAGTGGAAAGCATGACATGCCATGGATTGTCATGGAAATCTTGAGAAAGCCCAAAATATTAATGAAAGCAGGATTAAACACCCAAAACCTGTATCCCTATATGGTTTACCATAGTAAGGATTTCACATGTGTATAGCCCATTATGGAATTAAGGAGTAAGTGCAGGTTAAAATGTATGAGTGAAATTACATATGTTTACCTGAACACTGTTGTTTGTGAGTTAAATGTAACATTAAAATCCAGCTCAATTTCTGGGTTTGGTTTTGAGGTTACATAAAAAAAAGGTACAGTTGATCTAGGTCCTAGACAACACATGTGAACATGATTGATTGGTATTTAACACTAACTTTAGCAGTATTTAAGCTATATCTTGGCTTGAACAAATTTTATAAATTATTTTTTTCCACACTGTTGTTTGTAAGCTATATATATATAGCTACATGCAACACAATAAAAATACAGCTCTATGTGCCGTACAAAAACAAGCATCTCTTCAAAAAGTAACTTATTCTCAGTTTAAAAATTCTTCTAAAACAACAAAGACAAATGGTGTTACACAATAATCACTCTAACTCATTCATTACAAATGTTAAAAGTTCATGAGAAAAATAATTTATATGCAAAACTACATACTAACTTACTCAGACAATATATCTGCATGATAATAATAATCTGTCAGCTTGTCCAGAAATGATCTTGGTTCTAGGATAAATGTAGGTAAAACTACCTTTGATAAGTCCATACCTGGTCTAACCTGATATTAAAAAAATAGCAGGAAAATCTAAAGGTGAGCAATTTAATCAAACTATTTTCAGATTCATAAATTTGTAACACTTTGATGTAAGCCTTTCAAAGTTGTTTTTTTCTTCTTTTGTTACTTTTGCAAACTTCAAAATTAAATGATCAGGTCAAAGATGTTTTGTAATTTCTTAATTTTTTTTTATTACTATTTTCACTTATTATTTTTTTCAGAAATGATGACAATCTTTGATTTCTGATCAATTTTATACCAGAAGTTCTGAATAACTTGTATCTCACATTTATCTAACTTAAAATGTTCTAATACAATGTACATAACATAAATATATATTGATATTTCGGTAAAAACCAAATGAAAACAATTTACAATATTAGCAGTAATTCTTGATTTGTGTATTCAAACTAATAGAGTTTGCTATCTTCAGAAAATAATATTTTCTCTACGGGTCATATATATGGTGGCTGCCAACTTGGGCTTCAGATTTATATAACCTGTATAGAATATGAATAACATGTACATACATTGTCTTCATTGTTACATTCCAAGTCTTCTCTTATGCTCATCAATTTTAAACCCTAGTCAGATATATTGATCACAATATTACCCCCTTTATTCTACTCAAGCTTTCATTGACCCGGCTATTGTACTGTCCAAGTATATGTTGTCATTCATTGTCTCTACTATTGTACTGTCTATGTTTATGTTGTCATTCATTGTACCGGCTATTGTACTGTCCATGTTTATGTTGTCATTCATTGTACCGGCTATTGTACTGTCCATGTTTATGTTGTCATTCATTGTACCAGCTATTGTACTGTCCAAGTGTATGTTGTCATTCATTGTACCAGCTATTGTACTGTCCATGTTTATATTGTCATTCATTGTACCAGCTATTGTACTGTCCATGTTTATGTTGTCATTCATTGTACTGTCCATGTTTATGTTGTCATTCATTGTACCAG
>MJUT01050917.1:1167128-1185338 GCA_002080005.1 Gigantidas platifrons | reverse complement strand
TTATTTTCAAAAGAATATTTTGTAGAATTCATTTACATTTACATTTACAATAGTTCTATTCTTATTTGCTTGATGAATATGTATTGTCAGATTTTTGTATATATCTACTTATTTAGAAGAATTGTATTTCCTTTGCAATGGGTTCTGTAAAATTCCTAACAGTTAACTGTCAAGGCCTTGGTAATATTGGAAAAAAAAAAAAGATGTGTTTCATTTTCTAAAATCCAAAAATTACAACATTTATTGCTTACAGGACACACATTTTACTTCTGAAATAGAGTCTAGTATTAGATCTATGTGGGGATTTGATTGTTTCTTTTCATCTTTTTCTTCAAATTCCAGGGGGGTATCAATTTTGCTTAATAACAATTTTGAATATGAGGTACTAAAAGAGAAAAGGGATCTGAATGGTAAATATTTAGCATTAGATGCATGTTGTAATTGATAAACAGAAACTTACACTTCTGTCACTTTATGGACCCAACAGGGACAATCCTGATTTTTATGATCAGATTATGAATATCATTGAAGATTTTGGAAATGAACGTTATTTACTTTGTGGTGATTTTAATTTGGTACTTAGCCCACATATTGATTGTTACAACTATTTACATGTTAATAACCACAATGCTAGAGATAAACTTATTGAAATAGTAGATCAATGGTCCCTAGTGGACCCCTTTAGAGAACTTTTTCCAGATTTACAACGATATACTTGGAAAAAAAAAGACACCTTTTAAACAAGCTCGACTTGATTTTTTTCTTTTTACTGATAGTATGTTGACAAATTTAGAAAACTGTAAAATTGAACCAAGTTATCGTTCAGATCACTCCATGGTAATTTTAGAATTAGAGTTTATACCTTTTGTGTGTGGTAAAGGACTATGGAAGTTCAACAATTCATTACTTTATGATTTGGAATATATTAATATGGTAAAAAAAAAGATTTTAGAAGTTAAAAAACAGTATGGTGCCTTGGTTTATAACTTTGAGAATATACATGAAATTTCTAACTATGATCTTCATTTCACTATTAATAGTCAATTGTTTCTAGAAACATTGTTGAGGGAAATTAGAGGCAAAACTATTTCTTATTCAAGCTACAAGAAAAAAGAAAGAGATAAAATAGAAAGAGATTTATTGAAAGATATTGACACTTTAGAATGTAATGTAAACCAAGCCTCCATACAACTTTTAGAGAATAAGAAGCAAGATTTAGAAAATATAAGAAAAGAAAAAATAAAGGGTAAAATAATACGTTCTACAGTGCAGTGGATTGAAGAGGGGGAAAAACCTACAAAATATTTTTGTGGGCTAGAATCAAAAAATTTTACTAGTAAAATAATTCCGAAAATAGAAAGGGATGATGGCAAAACTATAACTAAACAATTTGATATTTTAAAAGAAACAAAGGTATTTTATGAAGATCTATATAAATTTAGAGAAGGAAATGGGTGTAAAGTGAGTGATTTAGAAAGAGATTTAAAAGACTTAAACTTTAATAAACTGTCTTTAGATGAACAATTAAGTTTAGAAGGGGAAATAACTTTAAATGAAGCAAGTAAGGTTTTACAAAAAATGAATAACAATAAATCACCTGGGTCAGACGGTTTTTCAACAGAATTTTTCAAATTTTTCTGGATAGATTTGAAGTCATTTGTTGTAAATTCTATAAATTTTGGGTCACTTTTAGGTGAGCTATCAGTAATTCAAAAACAGGGAATCATTACATGTTTACCAAAAGATAACAAACCAAGACACTTTCTCAAAAATTGGAGACCAATATCACTACTAAATACTGTATACAAAATTGATTCTGGTGTTATTGCTAGTAGATTAAAGAGAGTTCTGGAAAAATTGATTGATTTAGATCAAACAGGTTTTATTAGTGGACGATATATTGGAGATACATTTGTAACATTAGATTAATCTATGATATGCTACAATTTACAGAAGAAAACGGCATACCTGGTTTGTTACTTTTGATAGACTTTGAAAAGGCATTTGATTCTATATCTTGGGACTTTCTTTTATCTGTATTAAAATTTTTCAACTTTGGGGAATCTATTATAAACTGGGTTAAAGTATTCTATAATAATATATCATCAGCAGTCATTCAGGGTGGTAATCTTTCAGAAGTTTTTCAAATAGGCCGTGGTTGTAGCAGGGATGCAAATTAACTATTTTTTCCCAGTAGCCAGCTGGGCTACTGACTTCTAATTTCAACAACATTCGGACATGAATGAATAATTATTCATTTTAAAAACCCATTTAATCGGGTAATACAGGCTTTTTAAATACTTGTAGCAGTAGGAATTTTTATCTTTGTCTGTCTTCCTCTTTTGTGGAGGTTTTATGCCACTGATAAACTCCCACATTTTCTAAACAGGAATTAACTACCTACTTATAATTTAAACTCTTAAAGGGGAATGGGTATGCAAAAAAGGTTTCCAGAGATGTTGAATTAATTTGTGATAGATCCAGCAATAATTAAATTTAATTAGGTCTTGTCCTGATCTGACCTAAAAAAAAAATCCTAATGTTGTTAGGATTGCATTTTTTGTGATGTCAAACTTGTCTATAATGACGTTTGATGGCAATTTAGTAAGCAGTCTATAATGACGTTTGATGGCAATTTAGTAAGCAGTCTTTATGTGACTGTCAGTCGGCATACATATATAATGCACAGTATAGGTATCCAGTTGATGTAATGAATACAGTATATGTAAATATATGTGTTTACTTATTCCTTTTACTGTAGTGTATCCTGTATATTATTATATGTGTGCAGATATTGTATTTTAATATATTGGGTTTTTTTATTTGTAAACAAGTAAAATGTAACAGATAATTTTTATTTCATAGGTTTATAAATTTGAAATATATTCTATAGTATGGTATAAAATTAACTGTATAAAAGTATCCAATACACATCTATTCTCTTAGAAATTTTTAGGATATCAATTCAAATTGAAAATAAACTAAAATGTACAATTGCAATAGACAAGTTATTCACCTTACAAGTATCAATCAATTTTCATGTAAATACATTTTTGAATTAAATGTTTTTCTGTATAATTATCTAAAACAGGGTTGGCAAAGTATTGACCGCCCGGGTTTTCCCAGGTGGAAAAACCCGGGTTTACCCGGGCTGGGCAATACTCCCTGAAATGGGTAATACTGGGTAATATGTTTTTTTAAGCTTATTTTTACAAAAAGTAGTTAAGACATGCTATGATTTCATTGTATTATTGCTAAATATATACATTATATACACAGAAACATTTAATGCAACTAGTTCACCATTCAATTTCATCTTTTCCTCTCAATATTCTAACAGAATACAAGTTCTGCACATTTTTGTATGCCTAGTTTGTTTCTAATTTTATAAGTAATTTTTAGTTTTGTTTGAATTAATCCAAAGTTGGAAAATATTCTCTCAATGGAAGCAGAACTTTTAGGCATGCCCATTAATTATATATATAATTAGTTTCCTGGCTAACTGACAAAATAAGGGATTAAGTGGTGTTAGTTTTTCTACACTCTTCCACCAAACAGCTGGTGAAACATTCATTCTTACAGACTCATTTGTTAATGACTGAGGTAGAATTTTATCATCACACATAAATTTCATTAAATCAGGCACGAGTTCTAGATTCTCCTCTTGAAGCATTTCCTGTGCAGATGTTATCTGATTGGACTTAAGTTTTTTTCCCCTGTATCTAGGGTGCAGAATGTTAGCCAAGAAATGGCTGGGGGTCATTGCTTGGTTAAATCGCTTTTCTACAGTTTTCATTAATTTTTAATGTATTGTAAAATTCAATTGCTAATCAAACTTAAAAAACACCCTTAGGGAAAATGGCAGGCATAATTGTATAGATGAAAGGGCTAATTATTGTTATATAAACATATTTGTTTAGACATTTCCTAACCTGTATAATTATACATGTAAGTTGTGAAAACACTTGTTTAACAATTAAACAAATATTAATATTTTATTTAATAAATTGCACATATATAGTACAGAAATTCAAAGGGATTACACATCAGGCACAGCCTATGTAAGTGTTTATATTAATGAGGAATCAGAATATTTCTGGTAAAATAGTAAGGAATACACTGTTAGGTTGTCCAGCTAGACATTATAGATACAAAATGGATTTAACAATCTTTATCAATTGAAATTAAGAATATTTCAACTAAAATGATATTTTGGTTTCATGTTTACAGTTCAACCAAATCAAACAGAATGATAATCCACATGTATTAATTTTAAAGAAAGAACTGTTCACAATTGTTCATGTGCATTCATGTACAAATAATGTATGATTTCGATTTTCTTGACCAATACTCACTGAGATTACTACAGTATCTAATAAATTAAGGGCCTTAGGCAGAGACTTATAAAACACGTTTTTATTGAAGTTTAACCTTACAAAACAAGTATTTCGTATTGCCTAGTAAAACCCAGGTTTTCCCAGTATTGCCCAGTAAAACCCGGGTTTTCCCAGTATTGCCCACTGGGCTGGGCAATACTCATAAAACCTGGGTTTTTGCCAACCCTGATCTAAAAAGATAGCAGATATGGCCAACAATCCGTATCTCACTGTCCGATCCCGTTCCGAATATTTTACATCAATGTCAACATCTGGTTTACCTACGGTACATTTTTAATTTCAATTAAGAACATGAATCTGTTGTCATCTTCAATATATAAGCATCTCAAAACAAATTTAATTAAATACAAACAATCTTTGATACCTTTGGAGTGTGGAAGTCAACTTATTTCTGTGTTCAGTAATGTATTTCAGTTTTAAGGTGTCACGTATTGCAGTTGCCCGTTCCTACTAAAATTACGTTTACAATACGACGATTCCGTGATTAGACGTTCTCTTGATTTGGAGGAAGAATTCGTACCATCGATCACGTGACTTCATAAAAAATCTAGGCATTTTTAGCAGTAGACACTGCAGGTAGAAATGGATCGAAGAAAACGATCTCAAAAGTCGTCCAGGAAATATTGGTGCGTAGTTCCGGGTGGATATCTGACAGCAGGAAGAAACCCGATCTGGAAAAATATGTAACATTTATCCCATTTCCGACAAAGTTGAAAGACCACAGGCCATTTTGAACACAAGATGCCTAGATTTTAGTCACGTGGTGATGGCAGTCACATGATGGTATTATCTGAATACCAGTGTCCCGGAACCGACGTATACGTATAGGAAGAAGTTCTGATTAATAAAAATAGGAATGTGCCGGTCTGACAGAATAAATAAACAAATTTCAAGTCTGTCTGACATTTTATTAAAACTGAAAACGGAATTTCATACCGTTCTAGAAATTCCGTTGGCAGTGATGAATAAATTTCAATCGCCAACTGGGCGACCGCAAAGTAATATTTGATCGCCCAGCTGAAATTTTACTCGCCGTGGGCGACCGTTAATTTGCATCCCTGTTGTAGACAAGGCGATCCGTTATAGCCATATCTTTTTATTTTATGTGCAGAAATTTTAGCCATTAAGATATGGGGTAATAAAAATATTGGTGGTATAAATGTGACAAGGATTGAACATAAGTTATCACAGTTTGCAGACGACACATCATTAATTTTAGATGGCAGTGAAAAGTCTCTAAATGAAGCTTTACTTGAATTAGATTGGTATGCAAAACTCTCTGGGCTAAACATCAATTTTACTAAGACACAAGTAGTATGGATTGGGAGTAAAAAATACAGTAATGACACTTTATGTCAACACAGACACTTGTCCTGGGGTAAAACATCCTTCAAGCTATTGGGTATTAATTTTGATGTTGATTTGGATAAAATTGTAAATATTAATTATAATGAGAGAATTTTGCAAATAAAAAAACTCATTAAGATATGGTCAAAAAGGAATCTTACTGTCATTGGAAAGATTACTGTTGTGAAAACTCTGATTTTACCTATCTTAAATCACCTAATCATTACATTGCCGAATCCTACTCAAGACATTTTAAAGAAGGTGAACAAGCTTATTTTTACCTTTATATGGAGTTCACCTGTGCACAGAGTTAAAAAGGAATTGTTACAAAAAGACTTCTGTGATGGAGGATTAAAAATTATAAATCTAAATTTACTTATTTTAGCCCTTAAAATAACCTGGTTAAGAAAGCTATTTTGAACTGAATGTAAATGGGATAATATCTTATTTTCAACAATAAATCAAGAAAAATTATTCAATTTTGGTAATGGTTATATTTCTTACATAAAAGAAAATGTTGTTAAAAATAAATTTTGGAAAGATGTGTTCCATGCTTGGAACACCTTTATTGATAAAGAAGAAAACTTTACATGGGAATATTTTTTGTCTTCTCCACTGTGAATGAACAAAACTATAAAAATAGAAAACAAACCAGTATTCTATGAAGACTGGTACAGAAAAGGTATTTGTTTTGTTAATGATATTATGTCAGAAGATGGAAAATTTCTCTCCATTGATCAATTAGAGGCAAAATTTAACATTTCCAAAAATATTATGAAATTTAATAGTATAATTTCAGCTGTTAAACATGCTGGAAAACAGAATGTGTATAATAGTTATAAACTACTTACTCCATTTATTCCTTCATTTGTTAAGACCATTTTGAAGAGTACAAGGGGAACTAAAGATATGTATTTGTTACTGATAAGGAATAACATAGTGTCAAATGGTCAGAAAAAGTGGGAGGAAATTTTATCCTTAGGTTTAGATGAAACGAAATGGAGAAAAATATTCAAATTACCTTTTATAGTCACACAAAATACCAAACTACAATGGTTACAGTACAGAATTAACCAACGTATCCTAGGAACAATTAAATTTCTGTATAAAATTAAAGTAAAAGACAATGCCTTTTGTACTTTTTGTCAGGAAGAGGAGGAAACTATAGAACATTTATTTTGGAACTGTGAGAATGTACAAACTTTTATTGATGAAATTGATTCTTGGTTATTGTTAAATGGTGTAAGTATTCCATTTACTATGCAATTTTTTCTTTTTGGTGATACTTCAAAATCGTCTCGAGGAGATGTTATCAACCTCATTTTATTACAAATAAAGCAGTATATTTTTAATTGTAAATATTTTCATAAAAAATTATCATTGGTCACAATGCAGAGGAAAATACAGTCACTATATATATAACATTGAGAAATCTATTGCTATTAAAAATTAAAAAAATGATTTTTTCAACCAGATATGGAATGCTTTCACTTTACTGTTTAATTAGATATAAAGATTTATACAAATATTCATTCTGTATATAACATGATAGAAAAGAAATAGTCTTTTGTTTTTATGAATGCTAAAATTACCTATTCATCAAAGCAAATTCAAAAACTTTTTCTTTCACTTTAAAAATTATTTTTATGCCTTAAAAAACTCAATAAATTAAACTTTTTCCATTTTTTTTTCTTTTACTTCTAAAACTACTTAAAACCCTATTTTTTTTAATTTTCTGTATATTTGTTAATTTGGTTTATTATGATTGAAAAACTCATCTTTTTGTGGAATCACATTATTTGGTATTTTCTGTCATGTTATTCAAATAGAAATAGTATGCCATTCTGTATATAAATTACTAACAAATACTAACATCTTTATATGTATGTGCTTTACTAATGTTAACGAGGCCGGGATAAGGTACCGGTACTTTGTGTATTCAACTAACAAATGTACAGATTTCAATAAAAATATCACTATTTAAAAAAAAATAATAATAAAAAAAAAATACGGTGTGAGTTCGAGCCCAGCGTTGTAAATTACAAAAAAGGGTGCACTCGACTCGCAGCCGCAAGTAATAAAGTTTACCAGTTGCTTGCCCAGGGTCGGTGGTTCTCTCCGGGTCCTCCGGCTTCCTGTACCACTAAAACTGGTCGCCATGATATATCTGAAATATGCTTAATGTGCATTAAACACCAAAATTCAAATTCTAACATTTTGGCAGTAATTTTCCATATTTGCACATGCGATGATGTCACAGTAGTCAATGACAAGTCGATCGTTTCGTGAAAATATATGAAATCTAACAAGAAATGTGTACTTAATGTCAAGTTTCAATATCTCTGCAAGCAAGTACTTATGGCATATTTTAGAATGATGTTTAATATACACAAACACTTATCTCATTTAATTTTTTTGATGGTACTTGCGGGCAGTATGAAATCAGTAAAAAAAAAGAAGATTTTAAGGTTGATTTCTCATGAGCAGCCATATTTAGTGACCATTTTCATTCGTAATTTGATAAAATAGAAATCGACCTTTCAACCTCATCCAAAAATAAAGTTTCTTGTCTTAGTTGTTTTAAGGAAAGGATTGAACGAGACAATTTCGAAAAACAACCATCGAACTTGTTACCAGTAAGTTCCGTGGGAGACTGTTTCAGTGATTTCCCCAAACTACAGGAGGATGACCTTTGTCAGCTAACACTCGAAGTATACCAACTTAAACTAGCAAAATCGTATACAATCGAGCATCTAAGTGCTGACAATTCTTAAGAAATGTTTGTTAATAAGCAGGATGAGGGCATACTTAGATTCAAAGCCGTCATGCATCGAGTAGAACACATAAGCTTTGGATTGAATATGATGAGGTAATGATCAAAGGTTGGTATTACCAGTGTCGGATACGTGCTGGGGTGGTAGGTACATGCGCCCATGTTGCTTCAGTTGTGTGGTTCCTGCGATGTGCTCGTCACAGGGATATTGACTTAAATTACTCGGTTGACTGGAGTGCATATCTCATAGACGCAAAAGACTTACCTGAACCACATTTAATTGACGATGACAATGAAGAAGCTTCTACTGAAGAACAAAATGCATCTGTGACATTGGCTTTTTCGAAAAGAATTTATATCATACTATATTATACTTTACGATTATATTATTTTTATTTGTCTTTGTTAGCGAGCATATCCCATAGACGCAAAAGACTTACCTGAACCACATTTAATTGACGATGACACTTCTACTGAAGAACAAAATGCATCTGTGACATTGGCTTTTTCGAAAAGAATTTATATCATACTATATTATACTTTACGATTATATTATCTTTATTTGTCTTTGTTAGCGAGCATATCCCATAGACGCAAAAGACTTACCTGAACCACTGTTAATTGACGATGACACTTCTACTGAAGAACAAAATGCATCTGTGACATTGGCTTTTTCGAAAAGCAATTATATTATACTATATTATACTTTAAGATTATATTATCTTTATTTGTCTTTGTTAGCGAGCCGGTCAATATTTTATACTTATTGACTGGGTATAAGGGGAATAGTAAGTTTATTGACCCAGAGATACCAATTATTGCCCGAGGCGAAGCCAAGGGCAATAGTTGGTATCAAGGGGTCAATAAATTTACTATTCCCCGAATATCTAGTTAAAAAGTGCTTTATTATACCGAAAGAGAAACTGACAATGCAGGTCACACAAGACGAAGAAAAAAAAACAACAAAAACACAACACAATATGCATTGGACACCACTATATGCAAACAAACACAAATAAGACATGAGTCCTCCTACAAACAACAAATTTGTTTATGAATAAATATTTGTAAAATAATGTATTAAAATGTTACAATAATATTTCTGGATGGTTTTCCATACGACCCCCTCAATCTAAGACATCTACAATATTTTGAACCCAGTGAATGCAGTGAACGGCTACGACTTATATTTAATGTAATATGTCTAAATAAAGCATCCCTGTTATTCACAAATTAAAACTCGTCTATGGGTGTGTATGTGTGTGTGACTTATCTTCATTTAAATAAAAATTATAATTCTCGTTCATCTTATCGAAAAGAAGAAATAAATACAACGGTTATTTATATGACTCAAATTAATTATTATTAACAACACACAATTTATATAGGATACTTATTGTAAAATTTGCTCTAAGCCAAATCATCATCTGTGAGGGACGCAAATCTACCTGTCATATTCGAAATGTCTGCACGCTTGTAGTGTCTCTCGAATTTTACGAAAGCAGATTATAATAGTAAAGCCAAGTAATCAATCCATACACGGCATTAAAATTCCGTGAAACAATGTGACAGTGTCGGTCAAATAGTTGGAAACTATTGACCGGTGAAGTAAACCTCTCGACATAAGCCTGGAAAAATAGTAAAACTATCGAGCTGATTTTTATATAGAAAATTACAACTGAGGTATAATAATTTAGTATATTGACCGGGCCCAGTCAATATAATGTTTTCTTCCAGATTTTGTCCGAACTCGTTTTTTTGTCTTAGATATACAATAACAAAAAACATGTCATCTGACAGATTTGCAAGTATTGAGTATAATATAACAAATAGTTCATGGCACTTCAGGCCAAATGGCAGTTTATGGACCAGTCTGTCACCCACAAAATAGTATATGGACCCCAGCTTCGCTTTGGTCCATATATTTTGTGGGTGACATCCCGGTCCATAAACTGCCATATGGCCCTTAGTGCCATGAACTATTTGTTAATTACGTTGTTATTTACACTATTTGTCTTTGTAAGCAAGCCAGTCCAATATATAGTATATTGGACCGGGACCGGTCTAATATAATATAAAACCCGGAAATCGATGGACATTGGTTTCTTGTTTTTAAGGAGTGTTTTATTTATGGTGTTTAAAGCCACTTTCAACAATATTTCAGTTTTATTGGTGGAGGAAACCGAAGTATCCAGAGAAAACCAACGATCTGCCAAAAGTCACTGACAAACTTTATCACATAATGTTGTATTGAGTACACCTCGACAGAGCGGGATTCGAACTCAAAAAACGTAAGTGGTGATAGGCACTGATTGCATAGGCAGTTGTAAATCCATCTACCAAATACGGTCATGACCACAATGACCCCTTTCAGGTTTTACATTTCATAAACAAACAAAGATGTCGTCTGACAGGTTCGCTACATTAAGCAAACATGATCTACAAAAAAATCTGCTTGAAATTAAACTTCAATGGTGATACGTAGATTTCCATTGCATCTGTCATTTTAGTGATTGCTTTTTGTATAAAATTTGTATTAAGAATGTCCATATAATGCATCCAGTCGTGTTCTGATTGAAATAGTTTTGGTCGGTTGTGCAAAATTCAGTCAAACCTGTATTAAGAGGTCAACATTTGTGACAAAGAAAAAATAGCCTGATAAGAAAGGTGGCCTCTTAAAAGAGGTTCAATTCATGTGAAATTTTCCATGACAAGACAAGAAACATAAGACCTTTTTATACAGGTGACTGCTTAATAGAAGTGACTGCTTAATAGAGGTGACCGCATTGGAAGTTTGACTGTACAACAAATAGTTCAGGGCACTTTGGTCCAAATGGTAGTTTATGGACCAGTCTAGTTATTCATATCTACCTTGGTCTTCAAAATGTTTTTCACAATCACTTTCATTGAGTTGTTCATCCAGCTGTTGATCAGCATCAAATGCCAAATCTGGCTGACTGTCATGTGACGTATCAATATCCTTCTTCATTGACCTCATTAACAAATTAGTACAACGTAACGACAGTTCTAATGCATCCATCCAACATTTACCTGAAATGAAATACCATACGCATATTTACTTGCGTATAATACATAATTGTTTATCTAGCCTGAACGAGTGCTCATGGCCCCGAAATTCCCATTTCCCGTTTCCCAAGGAAAATAAAAAAAATTGACGGGAAAGTTTAAAGTAAGGTAGTAATTTACCATCAGGTAAGTCGTCCATCCGTATGTAGTTCGTTGCGATGTGTTGATCAGTTATTAGTCAGATTTGAACTGGTTCATGAAATTCCTTATTGTGCATTTATCTATTGCAGGCTGTCTAGCAACTTTTGATGAAAAAAATATAGGAAAGTTGAAAAAATATAGGAATTTCTGTTTTCAAATATAGGAGAAATAAAGGAGAAATATATCATCTGAAGAGGCAATTATACACATACATGTTACATGAAAACATTATTTACTGACATTTTAATGAATGAATATCTTATTATTACTGTAACAGACAATCATTTTTTTAATTTTTAACTAAAAGTTGTCCTCCACCTCCCCTTATTATAGCCAACCCTAGCTCTCCCCCATTCTAATTAGAAAGACCAGTGTACAAATGATGACACGATAATTTTGTTCATCAAAAATATGATTTTTTAACAATAAAAATTGACATTGATTATTATAATTGAATAGATAAAAAAAAACACCTGTAAGATACCAACCATTTAATTGTTTTTGGCTAATGTAAGATTGAAAAAATGCTATTCTAAAAAAATTTCTGCTTATGTAATTAGACTTAGTAAATCATTTCAATAAAAGTTATGTATAAAACTTTGGTTTTAATAGCTGATACCTTTCAAGGGCTTCAAGGTGAGAGCAATAAAAGCAATTACTCTGATGATGCCTTAATTCTTAGTTTAAGATGAAAAAGAACATCTTATGTACAATTACTACAGATCTATTTCACTATGGTGACATGGTTGATACTTTACAATACAATTCTTCACAATACCACAAAGTAATACCTTTGCCGATATTGTTGAAATTAATCAAGTTACTCAAAATATAAAATTATAATAAAATCACTAAATGACAAGTTTTATCAGCAGTGGGCATTTAATGTTTCTTCTTCTTTGCTTCTACATTTACAGCTTTCTCAAGATTCTATTAATTTATAGTACTATGATTGTACTACTTACATATTGACATTGTCATTGACACATTGTACAATACATATTAGTAGTACAATCATAGTACAATAAATGAATAGCACAATAAAAGTACAAAAAGGTTTTAGTACAAATATTGTACAATATATAAGTAGTACAAGAATAGTACTATAAATTTATGGTACAATAAAAGTACTATATTTTAATTGTACATGAAAAGTACTGTTGCAAAAGTAGCTGTAACTTATACAGTGTGCTGGAAATGCATGTAAAACAATACACTGTTTTGACAGGTACATCCAAATACCAGCTCTTATTTCTGAAGGGGGTACATTGCTAACTAACTTTAACATAACATATTCTACTATTGCTGCATGTTATCAGTTCAATGATACAGATTTGGTTGTTTGTGAATAACATTTAATATTGAAAACATCAAAAACACTAAAGATACATGTATACACATCCTTTCCATTGAAATACACATTAAATTTACATTTTGTTGTTTTTCATATTCCCCATTACTGATACAAACAACCAATATCAAGAACTTAATCCACAGCTCACTGTTTTCATTATCTATTCTTTTTTTTTACTGGAATATAGGAAAATACAGGAATCTTAGCCCTAATACAGGAAAATATAGGAAGTGGTGAAAAAAAAGGAAAAGATAGGAAAAAATAGGACACTTGACAGCCTGCTATTGTTTCATAAATGGTAGCTCAGTAAATTCTAGACACTTGACAGAGGATAATGAGTCTGGATAAATATCCCATTTAAATTGTATATGAGTCTGCATAAATTTGTTACTGCTACTTGTCCAAAGAAATGAAAATTGTCTGATGCAGTCGATTGCAATGGCAATGGTGTTAAACCTGATAACAACTGTATAGAGATAAAATGTACATGTGGAAAAACATCAGCGCCAATTTCAAGCAAAATGGTTTCATGAATTTTCGTGGCTTGACTATAACAATAACAAAATGTACAGTAGTGTAAAATACCCCAGTATGTCAGACAGTACATCATCTCAAAAGGAAACATTAAATAGCCACGTCAAAATCATACAATTTGAAAAGGAACTTCCTCTCGTCAATATCGAAATTTCCAAATAATTGGTCAAGGTGAAATAATCATATGATATAGATATAGTGGAGGAAAGGACAGAGTGATTACTATAGAACCTCGGTCAATGCTGTGTGGGGGCCTTAACAACCAGTTAATACAAACCTGCAGCTTCAGAAAAGGCTCTGCATATCAAATAGGAATATGGCAGTGGTTGTACAATTGCTCCAATGGTTTCTCCTTTTGGTCCCTGAAATAAGAAGGCATGGTCATTATTAAGTTTGTGGAAATATAAAAGACTGGCATAGTCAATTTAGAAAATATTGAAATTTTACTCATACTATTTTCAAATATCTTCCTTTACATGATAATGGTTCAGCAACACCTGTCAATCTGGATTGGATTTTGGGAAAAAATGGTACAATTTCTGGAAATATTTTGTTATTTTTGGTTGGGTTTGAATCTCCATGCAAAACAACAATCTTGGCAATAGAGCGGGTTAACTTACATGACAAAATGCATTTATTTTATTTTTTGCAATATAATTTAATTGTAATTTATCAAAAAATCTCAAAATAAAATGACAAATTTTCTTTAGAATATCAACCTCAAAACTTGGCTAAAATGCAAAATTTATAACAAATTTACAAAAACATCAAATTCTTCTCACTCTACAAAAACATTAGAGCTACCCCAAAAATGTGTGTACAAACAACATGTATATAAAAATACCTACTCGTACATTACATAACTCTAATAAAACTGAAAAATATGCAAAGTTGAAATTTACATAAATTAATTTCAAGTTTATTAGGACTTCAATTAAAGCTAATTTACCTTAGTAGCCCAAATGGACTGATCAAGTGGATGAAATAATTTAAAACAAAAGCCATCCTTCTTTGATGGTCTCTCTATTAATCTACATGTATTCAGCAGTACAGTTCCCACCCACTGGCTACTCTGAAAAAAGAAATACAAGTCATATTGTTGTTTTAAAATGCTACAATGAATGGACTATATTTTCACTTTGAGTTTCCTAGGAAATTACTTATCCAAGTTTGAGTGAGTGTATGAGTGATTGTTGTCTCATGCTAAATGAGCAATTTTTCAGCTGCATTATGTCGAGAACATTGACATGAGAGAATGATGATGTCCGCTTTGCACTAGACCAATATGCTAGCTTGATTTCTATAGTCCTAGTTCACCGAAACAACATTCTGCAAGTATAAATGTTGCTCTACTCGGACACATTATCCTGATTACGAGCCAATCATACTTTGCTCTTGTACACCTTAAAGGGATATATAGAATCTAACACCGGCAAAAGTGTCTTGCACTTCTTGCCGGTGTTTGATTTTATTTCTCACTTTTATCAGCTGTTACCTAATTGTTTTGTTTACATTCCCGATCGAGCGTTTTCCTGCAAATTTTGTTTCCATTGCTGAAGTAAATATTCAATTTATTCATATGCATCCGTGTCTTGGCAATATTTTAAATGTATTTCATAATTGGTCAAAGGGAGGTAGCGTTAGTTACTAACAAGGGAAAGCACTCTATTATATACTCAAAGTAAACAAACGACTGGAAGAGAGTCGTACACCGTGAAACACGAAAGGTGCACGATAGTTAAATTGTTAACTACCAGAATAGTATACATACATTAATTTAAAAATACTTATGTAATAGAATCGTGGTTTTATTGGTGAAGCATGGAGAACTGGGGGGCAGTTGACATAAACTGTACAGCATGCATTTTCTGGTAAAACGCACATGATTTTTTTGTCTTGCACTAGTGCAAGATAAGACAATCTCACATCGCTAAAAATAGGAACGGGTCTGTCTCAAAAGTGAGAAATTAAAGCTCATTTGGTAATTTTTTTTGTTTTTCATGAAAACTTGCAATTGGTTCAATAAATGATATTTATGAAACATTAACCCAATTTTTATCAATGAAACTTTGTAAAAGTGACATAATTCGTTGATAATTCTGTCATATCATATATGCGTATTCCAATAATGGAATTTTTGCTTCCTGGACAAAAATTAATTTCGACCCTTTTAAGTGATATTTTAACGATATTAGGGATTCTATGGGCGTGCAAAGTATTTTTGGATTGTTTTTACAATTAAAACTGAAAAGAAACAACCTTCGTCACGAGTTGAAAAAATATATGTCAAAACGAGCTTTAATATCCCTTTAAAGCTGCATGCTTAGGAAGTAAGAAGCAAATGCCAATTTTATGGTCTTTGGGATAACCAGACCGAGACTCGAACCCACGATCTACTGGTAATGCACTTGAGGTGGGCATGCTAACTAACCATTACACCACACATACATCCTCCTAAATTACATCAATAAGATCTGAAAATAAATGTTTAAACTACAAAGTCACAATCTTTCAAATTCAGACGCAAGCATGTCAACCATTGCTCTACCAAAGCAGTCTTCACTAACAGACAAGTCGATTCAGAATGTGAAATGTTATTCTGTTCGTAAAATCTCACATGACCCTTCTTTAGAAATTAGCCTATGCCCACAACAGAGAATTTCAATACCTTTTGTTTTTCACTTTTATATAACACCAACAACCCAGGTTTTAGGACACACCACAGTTTGGTCCAACTTTTTAAGGTCCCTCTGACTTTCAGTCTGTCAGCCAACACAATAACAGATGAATCTTTTAAAGCACTCAGTAGTTCTCTGGTTGCCTGTTTCTTCTGGTTCCTGTAGTATTTCTTCTGTACCTAAAACAGACAGAAAGAACTAAAATATCTTTTTTTTTCTCTTTAATCTATACCAGAATATAGATCAGTTTTGTGCTTTTACAGAGTAAAGTAAAAACAATAATTTCACAAAGAAAATAAAATGTAATATCAATCCTAGAAAAAAAAAACGTCACGATGCTTGTTGTCGCTATTCTTTGCGATACATACATTCATGAGTTAAAGCATGATTCAGCCACTTGGGATCTACATCAATGGTGTAACGGTTAATGTGCTTGCCTCGTGTTCGATCCCTGTTCGGGTGAAGTCAAAGACTGTAAAATTGCTATTAGCTGCTTCTTAGCTAAGTACACAGCATTAATGAATAAGAGCAAAGGCTACCTGGCTAGGAATCATGATAATAATATGTCAAAGTGTAGCAACATGTCTGTCTGTGGACTGTTTTTACAGTGAGCTAAGCACTATAAATATCCAACTAAGCATTTTGGTCCAGTAAAAAGCAGCAATCATCATCATCATCTCATTGAAATATACTTGTTCTCACCTGAAACCATGATATAGCTGAAAAATTGCTCCTTTGGCATTAAACAATAATCACTCACTTACTCAGTCATATTTTTCATAATCAAACAGACAAATTAGTTACCCTATAATAAATAATACGCTGAGAAATCAACATTTAGTTGTACTGTCTTGGCACCGGCGAACTCTCTGTTTTTTCATTTAAACGCTAGAAGTATGCGTCATAAATTGGATTACATAGAGAGCATTAGTAACGAATCAGATATTATATGTTTAACAGAAACACATCTTGATCAAAATATAGCAAATGATGACATTTTTATAGAGGGATACTGCAAAGATCCATTTAGGAAAGATCGAAATAATTCAGGGGGAGGCGTAATAGTATATTTTAGTTAAACCCAGAACAGACTTAGATTTTGATAGTGAAGCTATTTGGTTGGAAATTAATTTTCCTGCATATAAAATGCTCCTATGTGTTGTATATCGCCAACCTAACGCAAACTATCCATTCTGGGAAAATTTTCAACAGTCCGTGGAAAACGCAATGAATTACTCGTCAAACGTTGTGATAACGGGAGATTTAAATGTAGATTTTCTTAGTGAACAGTCTCACAAATTATTTGATATCATGAGGTTGAATGATCTGAAAAACATGATTACTGAACCTACCAGAACATGTAGCACGTGCCAATCTTTGCTTGACCCTGTTTTGGTATCTGATAACAGTGTTAGAAACTAAGAAATAAGGGAGGTTGTCACAAGGGCAAGTAGGGGGAAAAATCAGGTCGTCCGAATTTACATCAGGTTGCCGAAAAGGGTCGCAGAGCGACCCTTCCCACCTCGCATCGCGAAGTGGTCATTACAGCTCAAGGGCCCCAGAAGCTCTGGGGTAAATAGTGCAAAATCCTGCATTCTGGGTGTTTCCTGAGGCCTACTTTTTGGTTTGAAAAAGGTGATTCACTCCTTGAAAAGAATGGCTTTTGGTTTTACAGTGGGAGCCAGATCAATGTTGAAAAACACCCATCAATTCAAGTTTTAGTTCCTCAAGAAGTACATTTGACTTTTTAGTAACGACGGACAAAAAGCACTTGTTTGTTTTAAAAAAAAAAATTAAATCAGTTGTTTATTTTTTTTTATTTTATTCAGATTTAAGTTCCTTTTCAATTTCCATATTCACAGCCTCTTCAGATTCATCACATTCTGAAGTTACGCTGCC
>MJUT01050917.1:1098070-1129901 GCA_002080005.1 Gigantidas platifrons | reverse complement strand
CAGTATAGGTTATGGATATTCCAGATGTGATGTGCTGTATTTGGCAACAGATTTAGCCATTTCATTAGGAAAAAAGAAACCAACAGATCCAATCTTGTCCAACAAGTTCTATTACAAATTTCTAGAACGGTGGCCTGATTTAACTACCAGTAAACCACAGAAATTGAACATGCTTAGAGCAAGATGTGCTTCCAAAGAACAACTTTCAAATTATTTCAAAGAGCTTGGCACAATAATGACCCAAAATGGCCTTCATGACAAACCTCATAAGCTTTACAACATTGATGAGAGTGCACTGCAGACAGAACATACACCTCCAAATGTGGTACACAATATTGATACAAAACCCCAGTCTGTCACATCTCCAAGATCTTCAAATGTTACTATTATTGGAGCTGGCAATGCCATAGGAAATGCAATTCCACCTTACTATATATTTCCTGGGAAGAAATTTGACAGATCACTTCTCTTAGATGGAACACCAGCTGGTTCAGATGGCCAATGTTCTCAGACTGGATGGTCAAACAGTGACACATTTAAGACGTACCTTGAGAAACATTTTCTTAAATATGCAAAAGATGTCAAAACTGGTAATCCTACACTAATTTTATTTGATAGTCATCGTTCACACATCTCTCTCACACTTCACAAATGGGCTGAATCCAAAATCTGCTGTTATTTGTACTTCCACCACACTGCAGCCATATTCTTCAACCCTTAAACGTTACATGCTTTGGTCCTATGAACTCCTTCTACAACAGAGAATCACAACTGTTTCTACGCAAGAACCCAGGATGCAAAATAACAAAATTTAACATTGGGAAATTATCAGGAACAGCCTACCAGAAAGCCTTGTCAGCGGGAAATCTTACAGTTGCCTTTAAGAAAACTGGAATATTTCATTTTAACCCAAAAGCTGTTGACAGAGAAGAAATAGCCCCAGCAACTATTTACAAGAAATCTAACCCTGATGATCATGTTGATGATGGGCAACCTGAGGTGATTGCAGACTGTACTCAAGATTTTGAACATGCTGAAAGTCAGGTAGAAATTACAAGCAGATCAACAGAGGGTCAACTAGAGAAAACTCCACCAGCAGACGACAACTCTTCTCCACATGATGAAACTGACACTAACAAAGACACTGTACTGAATCAGGAAAACAACAGCCAACCATCATTACCTGAAGAAATCTCAGTAACTCCTATTTATGTAGCTGAACCAATTGTTGAATGTGCACAGATACCTTCTAAAGTCAATAACTTCCTTGAAAATAGGTCAATTGTGTCTGTAGAGAGAACTGAAAAGAAACGTAATTATTTTACCTGCACTGGGTACTTAGGAAAGAAGAAAAATCTTGACTATCTTAGCCAGAAAGAATCCAACGTAAAAACTAAAAAGAAAGCCCAGTTTAAACCACCATTTAAGAGTACACGTACGTACAAGGAAGCGAAAGGTGATGTTCAAAATCAAGATAAAGTCGACAAACAGAAATCAGAAACCAAGTCTGCACCAAAAAAGAAGACACCAGTTAAAAGAAAACAAAACAAATCACAAGTTGCTGTCAAAAAGGAGAAAGTTGCTAAAATGTTGGAAAATGGACCTGCTGCAGTGGCAAGCACATCTGGACTTTGCAAGAAAGGAGGCCCAATACCAGTAGACACAGAATCTGAGAGTGAATTGACAGATGATGAAGAACCATGCTGTGTATGTCAAAAGAGCTCACCAGATGGAATCCATCAAGTCTATGGCATTGAATTTGTACAATGGGCACAATGTGACAATCGTTCATGTAACCACTGGACTCACCTTCGATTTTGTTGCGATGTCCGGGTTGTAAGGAGAGGGGACAAGTTTTTCTGTCCCCACTGTAAAGATCAGTAAATTAAATTGACATAACACCATAGAATTTATGTTGTGTTCTGTTCTGTTTTGAAAAATTCTATGGTTAAATTTTACTGTTCTTGTTCAATTGTTATTTATTAGAAAAAAAATTCTGCAAAAATATGTTTTATTTGGTTAAAATCACAATTAATAATGTAAAATTTAATTTAAAAATCATGAGTCACATTGTGTCCCACCGGTGCTTCCATACAATCAGAATTTCTCATTGCACCGGAACGAGGTAAACAAACTTCAAGATGGCGCCCTTCAACAACCAAACTTTGTAGATGTAACTAAAGGTTAGTATGCAAGGTTGCAGTTTCAGTTTTACATTTTTTGGAAGTTAAATGCATGTATTTTCTCTAGATTTTTTTTAATTTCTTTCGTGCACAGCAGATCGGTATCGAAATTTACCGGAAAAACATTTGACCACCGTAACGGGGTTAAAGCAGTATATATAATACATAAGGAAAATTGGAAGTTCTCAAATATTTTTGACCGTTGTCTGTTAATTGCTGCTGGTGACTTCAAATACAAAAAAAAAATAGTTGAAAGAAAAAAATCGATTAAGTTGGACCAAGTATGACAAGAGAACGTTACACCAAGAACGATAACTCATGATGTAATGTCATTCGATATCGTTTACATTAAAGGACATTAAATAACGTAGGAAAATGTCCTAAAGTTGTCACAGGACGATTACTACGATACCGGACTTTGGGCTCGGATCTAATGGGACGTTCTTAAAACCGAGTTGATTAATTTATAACGTCATTTTTTTTTCAAATGCATACCGCCAAAGTAAATCCATTTTGTCGGATAAACTGATATTTCATAACTTATCGACAAGGATCCGCTTCTACCACAGATGTACCTAACATAACAGCTATGAATTCCGAGTACTAGAAGACGTTAAGCTTGTTATGTGACGTGGGCAAATATTTATTGTAAGATGAAGAACGGCAAAGATCTACGTTGTTTCGTTTGTATTTTGTTTCCTTTTTATGAGCGTTATCTACAATAGACCAAACTTTTTCCACATTATTACGAAACAATTTTTAAAATTGGAAAACAATGAAAATATGTTAAGAATTTTAATTACAATAGAACTGTTTAAAGACACAACATTTATGATTCAGCCTGTCAATGATCAGAGCGAAAATAAGGGAAAATGGAGGTTTTATTTCCAGGGAACCTACCCAAGCTAGTCACACAATATGGCGGCATAATAACATATAAATAATTGTGCCTCTTTTTCATTGCGATTTGAACTAGCACCAAAAGAGGCAAACAAATCAACCGGTTTAACCCCGCCACATTTTTGTGCCTAACGCAAGCCAGGTCCTGGTCGCTGTCCAGCGCCATTATGCTCTGATATTTTTTGTGTCCATTGACTTGAGGTGAGAGGTGGTTTGTTGTTTTGTTAATGTTGGCGGAATTGTTAACAATCACTTTTTGAAACTTTATTTTCATAACGGATTGAATTTTAAATCATTTCGTAAAGGATGGGGGTTTGAATTCTTGATCATCACGTGCACTCACACAACCGTCTAAAAATAATTATCATAGAAGTATGCACAGTTATTCTGAATTTTTATTTAAAAGCTCTCGGTACAATGAAAAGAGTCAATTCACTTTTTTAAATGTCTGAAAATCATCAGCACCATGCATCATTAGACTTGTAGTACATATTGTGCATCTCCAATATATTTTATATTGGTTGAAGGGGTCGACGTGGTCGTGATCGTTTGGTAGTTGGGTTTACAACTACCTGTGCACTTAGTGCCTATCACCACTGAAGTTTTGAATTCAAATGCCGATCATGACAAGATGTACTCGATACTCGATACAAGATTATGTGATAAAGTTTGTCAGTGACCTGCGGCAGATCATGGGTAATCAGAAGCCGTAAATCGAAGAAGGACAGACAATGCAATGGCCGACATAAAAAGGACAAAAGGATTATGTTAAACGGAACATAATCGTTATCATTTGTGACACAGATATTCCGTAACGTCTAAGGATCATATGATCAGTACATGGAAACATATAAAGCAATTATCGACTTCTAAAACAGGCTTAGGTTGTAATAGCAGTTAAACACCACACCAAGATAAGTCTGAATATACCCAAAGGGTAATAAGACGCCGAATATTGAAGGCCAAGCAAAACACTGGCGAAACGAAAAAAATACTAGAACGACAAATAATGATCCACAAAACACTACGTGATAAGTAAAGTCTGAAGATACCAAAGGGGCAATCAGAAGACGTAAATAGAAGATACCAAAGGGGCAATCAGAAGACGTACATAGAAGGATAGACAACACAATGGTCAAAAGAAAAAAGACAAACAATATGATCTACACTACACAGAACGTTAAAGATTGAACAACACGAATCCCAATACAAAACCGAGGATGAACCCAGGTTCTCCGGAAGGGTAGGCAATTCCTACACCCGTCGTGTTACAAAACAGGTGATAAGTCATGAATGAGGAAAGGAACAGAGTGTGATTACGTAAACGATAAACGGAACATATCGGTGGTCATTTGTGACATAGATATTCCGTAAACTAATATCTAGAATACTGTTCATTGCCATTATATTTATATAATAATGTGGTCTTGTCCAGGTAATATGCCAAATATTACCCAGGTGTGAGAGACCTGGGTAATATTTTGGCATATTACCTGGACAAGACCACATTAATATCATTATTAAACTGAGTGACTAATTGTCCAGGTGATAGCATTAACAAAGTACTGTCTGTTGCCATCTAGTGCCTCGAGATATCCATCATCCAAGCTTAGTTATTAGAATGCTTAAGTGGGTGCCACTTCCGTTTTCTTTATTCCTCTTCCTTCCATCATAATTTCTAGTTATGAAATAATATTATACAAGAGGAAGTTCTCGGGTAAGATATTGATTCTTCGATAAAAAAAAAACAAATAAACATGACTTTTTATTGTTTACACATCGTAATTTTTTGGAATTACACGTTTGTATATAATACCTAAAACTTTTACTATCATATGTAACAATATAGTTGTGCAAATGGCGCACACCAAACAAATTACTTCCTTCTCAGCCAACAGGAGAAACATGTTGCATATCGGATGTTTCTCTAATAAGTTTGTTTACTTGTTTGTTGCTTTGTTAAATACTATTGTTTGTTTGTTTGTTTGTTTGTTTATTTTTGTATTTTGTTTTTTTATTTGTTCATACATTGTTCGCCGCACCCATTCATTCTTGTCAATAATTTCTTCATTGTAAACAATGTTACCCATGTTTATTTACTTGACCTCTTTCGTGTACTTTATTTAGGAGTACATCTGATCGTGTACGTTACATTCTGCTATAACATGAACTGTAAAGGTTGGCATTTCACTCTTGCCTTGCTGTATCATTCCACTAAGAGGAATGTCTGGGCCCCATAAAAATAGCTTAATCCCACCGCTTATCGTTTTCATACCAAAACAGGAAATAAGTGGTCATGTATTTGTGATAGAGGTATGGATTATGCCGCTTTCTACGATTGTTCTATTGGTATTTAATATTGTTCTGACAGTGTGGTACTTTTTGTTTTTATTTCATTTATATCATTTCGTTATAATTCTGTGTCCTTTACAGTTGAGTAGAGCGTGGTGATACACGTGCGTTGATGTTTACTTTAGGAAGTAAATTCTTGCTTAATGTCTTGTATTATGTTCTTTGTAGTTTGCTCTTTATTGTTAGTTGTTGGTTATTGTTTGTATCCATTATTGTATGTTGTATGTACATTTTCCTACGTGAGCCTTTGATTGGGAAATAAATATCCTATTTATTAGCATCACATTTTCTTTCCCGTTCTTTCAATATTTCTATTTGTTTAAGAAGGAATTTAATTGTATTCACATGTATTTAGTAGACTTACACATATTGGCTACTATCGTATGGCATTTGGGTATACAGTTGACTCATTGTCTCGAACTCGGTTGACTCGAATTTCCGGGTATATATGCACTTATGCAATCCCTGCCAATATCAATGCTAAAGTATTTCTGTAGGTTTGATTACTGTGCGTGCAGACCATATTCGATAAATCTCTTGTAATTTAGTTTCTCAGTTACTTCTGGTAGATTATGTCGGTAGTTTTCTTAAGACAGTACGGATTCCTAAAAGGAAATAGCGCCACCATACAATTAAAATATTGCTGAAAGTGGCGTAAACACACATAATATCTACGCTCTTTATAGAAATGGCGATATGCACACATAACCTCTATCCTCTTTCTGAAAATGGTGTTAAACACATATAACATATAATCTCCTTATACTATATTAATGCAAATTAACATAGTGATCATAAGGGTGAAATAATAGGGAGTGGCGAAGTCCGATAGAACAGGAAAACTTTATTCTACTGATAGCATGGCTCTCTTCCGAATACATATTACTCCGATGATCGACAAGATTGTACGAAATAATCATGGTCTGAATGTACGTTAGTCTGAACATTGAAAATGCTATTTCTTGCAATGAGTCATTTCATATCTGCTCCATTTTCTATATTCATCACAAATGAAGTGTTTTCCATGGTTATATGATAAACATTAAAAATGGACATCGAGATGCATGAGGAGTAAGCGAAAGCACGTGTAATCTTCAAATCTTCAACATACTTACTAAATGTTTTTATTTTCATAATCAATTGATGGAAAAAAAAACCAACATACAAGGGGGCCCGGGTGACTCAATGAGTTAGGTCGCTGGATCTAACAACTCATACAAGCCTATAACCAATACGGCGTGGGTTCGCGCCCGGCTTTGTAAATTACAAAAAGGGTGCACTCGACTCGCAGCCGCAAGTGATAAAGCTTACCAGTTGTTTGCCCATGGTCGATGGTTCTCTCCGGCTTCCTCCGCCACTAAAACTAGTCGCAATGATATAGCTGAAATATTGTTGAAAGTGGCGTTAAACACCAAAAATCAAATCAAATCAAATCCAACATACAACCCTGCCTTAACACGTGACGTAAATGAGCGTTTTGTGTATGGATAATCTCGCGCTCCTCGAACATAAAAAACATGTAGCTGCTCTTATCAATACAAATGTAACGTAAATACAGTAATCGTCAGAGAAAGCCGAAATGCAATCAAGAATGGACAACTCGAGACACTGGCAACATTTGACACACAAGACACAAGACGAAGACAAAAAAAAACAATACAGTACACAACACAGACAACTAAAAAGACGAGGAACACGCGAATGGTGAACAGTTTCTGCTTCTTATAAAACACCCCATATTACTAATATAGTCAAGTCGTCTTTACCCATAAAATGTATTGTTTTTAACTTTGTTCTCAGGAATATATCTGAAATATTGCACAGTTGACGTTAAACAACAATCAATCAATAATGATAGGAATAAACAAACAGCTCACAATAAACTGATGACTTCATTTTTGCAATAGTCAACTTCCGTTTCATCAGTATTCCAGCATCGCCAGCGTATGGAGTTTATATTTTCACAACTCATACGTTATTCTAGGGCTTGTGACCAATAGAGTGATTTTCTGTACAGGGCTTAGCTGCTGATGGAAAAACTACTCAAACAAGGTTACGTTACTCCTATGATGAAGTCATCTCAACAAACATTTTACGGTTGCCATCACGACCTGGTTGACCGTTACGAAATATACATATCTCAAATGACGGATCTTCTCCTTTTTATGTACACAGATTGTGTTCCGTTTTCTTTCCTCTACCACCGACCCACCGCAGTGACGTAGCACGGTTTAAATGAAGTTCACGCACAAAGTAATTAGCAATGACGGGTGTGGAGCACTGAATTAATTAGGGGTTCCGAAAGCTTAGCTCACCGACTTTAGCGAATTTAGATGATAATGTTTGGATGAAAATGTTAAATAAAATGTTACTCGATCTTTAGTTTTACATGTATGTTTTGTAGATCGTTATTTGTCCTTTTGTACTTTTCCTTTTGGACATTGTGTTGTCTGTTCTTCTTCGATTTACGGATTCTGATTACCCGTTTGGTATCTTCAAACCCTTCCTTGTATACATGATTGAAGTGAAAACATATTGTAGCAATTACTAAAGGACCAAACCGATGGCTATGATTCTTTAATTGGTATATTTCTTGACTACCCTGGTAACACTCTTACACCAAACATCACCTCATCATGTTTTCAGTAACAATTAATAATTCCAAGTTTCTAAATGTTGCCAGTGGTTATTTATTTCCAGAAACAACCAGTGTACCTCCATGGTGTGTTGTTAGGTTACCATTAAGACGAATTTGTCAAAGTAACGGATCGGTCGTTTGAATGAGCATAATTGTATCCGTAGTTGATAGGAAAAAAAGCAGGTAGCTTTCATTAATTTTTTTGCTTTAAATGTTCTTTTGTTTTTGTGTGTTAGGTTTTTTTGTTGTTTTATTTGTTTTTTTTGTATGTTTTTTTGTTTCTGTTTTTTTTTTTTTTTTTTTTTTTTTTTTTTTTTTTTTTGATAAGTCGAACAATCATCAATATTCAGTGATCATAATTTCAGTTATATCCACTACAAGATGGTTTGTATATATATATACATGGGATAAATAGCGATGGCCAGGTCTTTTGATTATGACTAGAAAAATAGGAGTGGAAAATATGCCTTGTGACGGTCTTCCAACGACCGCTCACAAGACATTAGGAGCTGCTGTACTTTGGATACTTGCAACCAGAAAACACAAACTAATTGGATCTCCATCGGCAATACAGATGTATGGATTGTATGATAAAGAGGGTCGTTTCCCTCTGAAAATCAATGCCATGAAAATGAAGCGACTATTCTTAGAGAAATTTTATTGTTTTATTTAATATGATAACAGAGTATATTTCTCTAAAATCTCAGATGAACGACGTAATGTTTGCTCTCTGAAAAATCTCTTTATGCATAAACTGCAGTCAGCAACTAACGATTATTTAATAATATGAAAAACAAACTTTGCATATGAAAATAATATATCTTTATTTTTTTTGGTCATAAGTGTTCTTCCCGGAAAGAACATATTATTAAACTTTTATGTACAAAACATTTACAAAATTTTTAAAGCAAGTTAAATAATTGAAAATAGCCTGTAGACTATTAATAACTATTCATTTACTTTCGTCCGAATCGCATAAATCTTTTGTCAGCTTGGTCTCGTCCAAATCGCATAAATCTTTTGTCAGCTTGGTCTCGGCCAAATCGCATAAACCTTTTATCGTCTGTTGATTTTCCGAATCTCATAAATCTTTTTTCTGCATCACCACTTTTCCCGAATCTCATGAATCGTTTTTCGTCTTCCCCGCTTTTTCCGAATCTCATAAATCGCTTTTCGTCTTCTCCGCTTTTACCGAATCTCATAAACCTCTTTTCATCGTCACTGCTTTTGCCAAATCTCATAAATCTTTTTTCATCTTCGCCTGCGCTTTTGCCAAATCTCATGAATCTTTTTTCGTCGTCTCCACTTTTGCCAAATCTCATAAAACGTTTTTCGTCTTCCCCACTTTTACCGAATCGCATAAATCGTTTTTCGTCTTCTCCGGATCTCCCGAATCGCATAAATCGTTTGTCTTCTTGGGCTCTCCCGAATCTCATAAATCTTTTGTCTTCTGTTCCGTCTCTACCAAATCTCATGAATCGTTTGTCGTCAACTTCGTACAGATCTCCATCTCCATCACCCTCGTATTCGTCGTCGCCTCGTTTGCCAAATCTCATAAATCGTTTATCGGCCTTTCCGTCTTTTCCAAATCTCATGAATCTTTTCCCAAATCGCATAAAACGCTTCTCTGGGGTTTCAACGGCTTCTTCTTCATAAGACGTGCCCACTTCTCGTTTTTTAATGTCTGTTTCTGGTGTTTTATCCTCTGCTATCGCGCTAGCCTCTTGAACATCTTTCACAGCGTCTATCGATCTTCTTTTCCGGAGTTTTATGCCATTTTGATTAGCGTTTTCAACTTTAACTAATGCTGCCCTTAATATTTCTGCTAGTCCAACATCTTCCCCAGCACCAGATCTTCCAAATCGAAGAAATCGTTTGTCTTCTGTTTGATAAGGACTTCGTCCAAACCGGAAGAAATGATCGCCAGCGAGAGCTCTTCCGAAACGAAGAAAATTTCTTTTTTGACCACCGCTTATATCATCTGGATCTGGAATAAAAGTACAGATATATTTAAAATAATGAATATTCAACGCTATTTGCAATGAGAACTGCTGTAGAATATCATTTTATTTTTTACAGGAGTATGAGTAAATTGAACAAATATCGTATCCAGAAGTAACACATTCGTACGAAACTCAACAATCTATATTATTAACAGGGAGACTGCGACGGTGCTACATGTATAACGGGAAGCGGGTTCGCCTGAAATGCGGCAAATCCTCGGTCGGGTTAAGCCCAAGGCTATATAAAATTGTTATTTTAGAATAAAAAACAAATACTTTTTCTGACTTGTAGTCAAGATAGTGTATCTGAGTGCAGTGACATGTCAGACTACTTTGGCTGTTGTGTCAGTGAGCTAGCACTATAAAAATCTAGCTCAGCTTGCTAGTGTAAACGTAACATTTCACAACACTATATAATAACTGAATAAAATTGGTACATTTGGAGTTTTAACCAAGTTTTTGCACCCACAAGTACATTTACAATACAGAGACGTGAAAAAAGTCACTGTAATTGTTTACTATATATTTCATATAGAATCACATTCTGTCCCAAAACATTCTTTCAAAGTAAATTCTTTTTCGATTTTGATGATATTTTTACCAGCATAACCGAGAACGTATGTAGTTTTTTTGTGATTATTTTAAAATATTTTTGGAGGCCGTCACGGTCGTGATCGTATTGTATTTTGATTTATAACTACATATGCAATCAGCGCCTATCACCACTAACTTTGTGCGTTCCAACCCGTTCACGCGAGGTGTACTTGATACAACATTGTGTGATAAAGTTTTAATGGTTCAATGGGATTCAGAAACAAGTTATCAAACTTATGTAAATCTGTCTCCCTAATTATAATTAGATATTGATAACATTAGTAAACAGTGGTTAGTAGAATGATCATAATGAAGAAAAAAAAATCAAAAAGCAATTGCAGGTTAATTTGAAAAACTGACATTAATAGTCACTTAATCAACTGTGGTAAATAGATGCAATTTCTCTAAACATCTCACGAGACAGCTATGTACCATATTTGTGAAATGGAATTGGAAAATTAAACGAAATCAATTGAAGTTTGATTTCAATTCCATGAAGCAAATGTATGGTACATAGGTGTTACGTGCCCACCACACCCAGCCCAATAACTTTGCATCTAATTTACTCTAAAATCTTATATCAGGACGAGGCTGTTCATCTCACGTAACACCTATGTACCATACATTTGCTTCATGGAATTGAAATCAAACTTCAATTGATTTCGTTTAATTTTCCAATTTTATGAGATGAAGAATATGCCGATATTTCTCCCATTAAAAGAAAACAGAAATATTATCTTCAGTGGCACTTAACATTTCAGCTGCAATTCTTTTATCATGGTATATGGTGTTTTGTATAACGTTCCAATCGAATAGATCAAACTGAAGTAACTAAATTAATTGATACAGAAGGGGGCAAAATGTCTTAAAATAGTAACAAATAATATCTGCGGTTTACTGCAATAATCGTAATTTGATAGAAAAATCGTGTGTCAGTAAGACATTATTCGTATTCACAAAATATCGGATTTTTTTTTTTTTTTTTTTGGTTTTTTCTTTTTGCAAAGCAAGCTATTATATTCTTTATTAACTATAGCATAGCAGCTGATAGGTTCCATAACTATAAAGCTTTTATCTTGATATTCGGAATAATAACTTGTCTTTATATTGAAGCGATTCTTTGTCATAAATAGCATTCTATTTTTAATCCCAAGGGGGTTGAAAACGTCAATGGTTGATGTTAGAAAGTAAAGAAAATTGTGTAAATTATCCTTAACTGACGGCCATTGTATTCCTTCGTGGCAATTACATTGTTGAGTTATGATTTATTGAATCAATATAGCGCATTATGATCTTAAAGTTGTAAAAAGATAGTTAACCAAGACTTCTATAATACAGTATTAACATATATATCAAAGCAATAACGATACAGATAAAGATATATCTCAATGTCTTATAATTTAAGTTACATCAAAATCTACTTTATAACTTCAAGTGAAATTATTCATATATGATGGTGCCGACAAAATATTGTTCATTTATAACAATTAGGTTAGTCACTTTGTGTACAAACATTATTATACAAAATTGCATACCGTAAAAAGCCTTGTATAATTCGCAGAAATTTATAGTTTATGGGATGTTCGGGTACTATGTGGTTGCGGATTATATACAATATGATAGGCATATATTTTACGAAAGGACTCAATGGAATAGTTGATACATTAACAGTTTCATACTGCTAATTATTGTAATTAAAATTTAGAGTTGCCAATGTTTGATTAATTGGTTGATTGTTGTTTAACGTCTTCAGTGAGCAGTACAGTTTGTATGTTAGCTATATTAATGGACGCGAACAAGTTTACAAACAATACATCATTTATGTAAATAAATGGCACTCATATACAGTCCATTGACGGATGGGTTGATTGCCGAGATGGGAAGGGGTGATGTGGAATGGGTAATAATGGATAAGTTAGGAAAATATTTATCTTGCAAATGACCACTGACGTCAACTCCTACCAGTTACATGTGTCAATCATGAGAAGTTGCACGTATCGATTATGGTATTCTCATAACATGAGGTTTTTATTGAAGTTCAGTCTTAAGAGCATGCACGTTATATATATATTTATATATATGATTCTCCCCGCAAAACCGACAGGCGCAATTTCACACCACAGGGGAAACTTTTGGGTTTACGGTTTAACCTTATTGTATCATTCTTCTCGATCATACCTATTAGAATTAAGGGAGGTAAAGCAATAACGAAAGTGAATAATAAAAAATATAATTCTTTTTGGAAATGGCATTTTTTAAGATTTTCACTATACGACTAGTTATAACATCAGAATAAATAATGAATACGATAGACTCTAATGAACATGTGACGATTTTTTATCAGTAGACGATCGCTTCCACCTTGCTGACATGGAATCGTCCAACTTCCGGTAATGAAACATTTGCGCGCTAAACTAAACATCTATGTTGTTATTACTACCACTGCTGATAGACTACCCAAGTGTATCATCCGCCCGCTGGTCAGTGGTTCAGCAGTTACATGGTTTATTATTGAAATATTGCTGATTTTGGCTATTCTGTTTAGGACCTTTGATATTCCTGCTTTCATTACTGTCGCAGGAAAATATATTGCAATCACTAAAAAATGTAATTTATTAAACCTAAGGCGAATCTGCCACAGGCACATGCTCTCCAGTTTAGATCATTTGGCTTACTTGCTCCCAAAGACGTTTTAATTATTTGGCTTTCCAATCTTTTGATTTTGAGCGTACCTGATGAAGGTTATTCCAGAAACGTGTTGTGCGCTCGAGCATATGCAATATATATCTCGTTTGTATGGTATACTTATGATATTGCTATTATGTGTATTAAGCACGTGCCACGATCTAGTTCTTTCTTGCATAGTTTTTTAATTAGCAATTATCAACAAATATGACATCAAACAATTCTGGGCAAATATTTTGATTCTTCAAAAGTGATAAATACACATCAAATTTATCACACATGTGCGTTATATAATTTCTTCTGTGGGTGTTTAGTGATACCAATACACGAGTTTAACCGGAAACCACCGAGGTCATAACAAGTAGTATACAATCTTAACCCCGATTCCCCTTAGGAATCGCCAATAATTTTCATATCATTATTAACAAAATTTCTGAATATCTAATCATGAAAACCCACAATTATCCCGCTTATTATACATATTTAATTGGGCATTGTTCCCTGGTGTAATTTGTATACAGATTTATTTTAACTTTATCCAAAGCCATAATCTACATGTGTATGCGTGTAGTTTGAATTACACGAGAGTTTTGTTCGTAACTGGTTGTTGTCGACATCAATAAATTAATTGAAATGACAATGCAGTAACTAGTTTAATTTACTCCATATAAAAGAAGACAAGTTAATCGATTTGTGTTCGTATAGATTACACCTTGAATGTTTGTATTAAGAATGCAAATGTCTTATCCCCTCCTCACTAAGAACTTAAGAAGGGCACAGAGTGTAGCAGATTTTTTAATAGACTCTTCGTTGGCAAAGAGAAGAAATGGAAAGAAAAAATAGTTTTTAACCTCAGATACCAAAGTGTGCAACAGAACACCATTAAAATGCTAATAAAATAGTCCATCAGTTATAGTCCCACCACTTCTGCTTTATAAGAGATAGTAGTAGTTTACTATTTATCTCAGTGCATCTGAAATCTGGCCTAATAAGAGGAGTGGCCTCTGGCGAAAATGGTCGTATAAATGGGGGCAAGGCCGATTGGGTGAGGGGGCGGACTGGCACGGTATAAAAAATTGAAATGACGAACAATTTCTTTACCATATCGCATATGTCGTCTTTATTTGACAATAAAAGGCAATAAACACATCCCGTCACATGTTTACTTATTTACATATTTATTTTTTCTTATGTGGTTTGAAAGAGGTTATGCAATAAGGACCAATAACATTAACTAAATGTCACAACACGACATGGTTAACCTTTAACTCCAAACCACAAAATGCCGACCAAAGAAACAAAAATGTATCGGAGCAAAACCAGATAATGGATAAAACAATCCTCCATTCTTGATAACTAGTAGGCAAACATAACAAAAATATGTTTACAAGTACTATAGCGAAAAAATCAAAGACATTACCAGCGAAACAAAGTCAGCCAGTGGTTGTAGCTGAATTATTCTAGTCATGGCTATAACATACTTGACCTTAACCAATCGATCTTAATTTTATTTACTTTAAAAGCCCGCACTTGTATTTATCAAATGCATATTCAAGGATCTACCTAACACAACCACTTATTTTTGGTATCGTCCACTTTACAACGCGAAAGAATAATTCGTAATTAATGACACTTTAAGAGGGTGGGAATGGGCATCAATGCAAAGCCCCAAACGTACATCTTTTTATCATTGCCGTAAGCGTGATATGGACGTCGAATGCTTGTCGTGACTCGTAAAACCTGTTTTATTTTCGAGATACCCTTAAAGTAAAATTTTATCGTTACTGTTCTTTTTCAGGAAACTTTTACCGTGATTTGTTTTACATGATGCCACATTCACACCCTCCTTCAAGACGGTCCACAATATGGCGACATAATAAAGACAGAGCGAAAATACGGAAAACTGTTTTCCATATTATCATTTTGATGGTGTTGTGATAATCTCCATAACGGAGAAAAAATTACAAGCAGTTAATTAAAATATAGACTGTATATATAAAATTGTGGAACAGAGCTTAGTCTATGAAAATAATCATTTACTTGAACTAAAAGCAGTGTGTCACCTACTTTTTTTCTTACAAGCTAATCTGCAATTTAAGCAACTGAAAGAGTTTGTTTTTAACTGAGGGAATAAATGTTACAGAATACCGTAGAGGCAATCAGAAATGGACAATCCAGAGAAACTGGCAACACAGGGTACACAAGACGAAGACAAACAAAACAAAAACACAACAGAGAAAACCAAAATGGGTTTCTGTAATAATTGATGGAACATTACAAAAACAGCTATGGTTTTTAGGATCCGATGGATATATTTTCAAAATGAAAATGCATTATTGTTTTTATTATTCAATTCAACGGAAAGGACATTTGTTGTTGAAATAGTCTATCCAACACCAAAAAGAAAACTTGAAACAATTTTAGTAATAGGAAGATATGGGGATTGCGGTCACGACGTCTTTTATCTCGGCGGTTTAATGTGCCAAACCTTTTTGCAAAATTCTATAAAAGAAACATTTTACGTGTAAGGAACGTGGTACCCTCCAAACACGTTGCCCAAAAATTATAGTCTATGACTAGGACTCCGGTATTATAAGACGACACTGCCCATAAAGAGGGCTCCCATATCCGCTTACTGTGGACGCACTGAGCGGCTCTGTGGGTTTTACACCAGGGAACCTTCACCAGTTTTAATACACAGGATTTATATGTGATGGCGATAGACAATGGAATAAATCGCACTAAATTATTCCGTCTTTACAGGTAAATCCCAGGTGAGACTTAAAACAGGATTATACTGCGACACAATACTAATAATTTGTAAAATCGGTAGGTGTTTGGATAAAATATATTGATAATACAAATCTAAAACAAACATTTTTCTTTTCTTATTGATTGTTATTTCTTGATTATCTTCATTGCATTTCCGCAATTCAACACACATGAAATAGATAATTATTAGAAGAAGAAAAACAATGTTTATTTTTACCATTTAATCAAAACGTTTACGGGCATGTGGTACACCTTTTCACTTACGGCATTTGTAACTTAATCGTGCTTATATTGAAATGAAATATGATCTCATTATAAGTCTGAATAAGTTTCATTAACGTGCAATATTGATTATAATAACGTGTACATTTCACACCGTAACAATTATAATTGACAGCATTGTCAGAATTCATTTCAAATACATTGATTCTATAGACTTGCCTAATATCGTGAGAGGAGGTGAAACATCTTCATCTTGTGTTTGATAATAATATACATTTGTACTATTAAGTACCATTCTCTTTTGTCTGCCTGAGAATTTCTGACAGTTCGCATGGCTTAATTCAACTCATAGAGCAGTGCAGCTCGTCTCCGTGTGGCGGTTAGGGGTGCTCTCTCGAAGAAGGTTGTCAGATTATTATACAGAATGCCTGAAAGTGGGCCATAGTCAGTGCTTAGGTGTGCCCATCTTCTTTCCAAAAACATTGTTTTACGATTTACCTAATATAACATAATATTTTAACTGTTCCTAAATTTCCTGAGCATGTATGCCTGACTGCCTATGTAGGCCTACCGGGTCTACCTCCTTCAGGGTCCAAGTAAGGGGCCTCATAACCTAACTAGCACAGGGCCTCATTTGTCCTAAATCCGGCACTGGACATAGTGGGTAGCGTGTTTGGAGACTGTAAGTGAAGGAACGCTTTCATAGATTTCGAAAAGACGTAAGCTTAGTGTAGCTGCTACAGAAAACTCCATGGTTTTACACCAGTTGTATTTACTGTAGTTGTCCCCCCCCCCCCNNCCTTCATTTAAGTATATTTTTGAGATTTTGTTGAACTTGTTCTCGTTCAGAATATAGATGGAATACTGCTGCTAGATGGCTGGACGGACGTTAAGCAATAATCAATCAATCATTTATGTGTCTGTATTACTTAAGACATATTTATAAACAATTTTATAGATTGTTCGTATGAATTTGCTTTTGTAGTTTCAAATTGAGTTTTGGAATGCTTAATTTCCATAGTTAGTTGTAAGGGTAAATACGTATTGCTTATTCTTATCGGATGATTGATTACTGTTTAACGCCAAATGAGCTGTATTTTGCTGGATGTTTGACGAGAACAAGTTTTTAAATAAGATACATAAACGTTAGAGAATATCGAGGGGGCAATCAAAAATCATATATGAAGAAATGAACACCGGTATATACCCGTAGGCGTAAGTCTAGACCAGAAAAGAGGAATACAATGTTTAGGGTACCTCGTATTACACCAACACCAATAACCGACAATGTGGTATTTTCTTTTTCTATTTTCAATTTTTGCATTTTAGACAGAAAAATATAATGTTGATTAATTGATTGTTTGGTGTTTAAAGCCAATTTTAGCAGTATTCAGCTACTAGTATAACATGTCGTCTTAAAATTTTACAAATTAATCTAATCAACTGCATGTACAAGACTTTGAAATAAAGCATTTGAGTAAAAAAAAATACAAGGACCAATAAACACACATATCGTTTCTTGAACAACATATCATATTCTAGTTTTTCTAATACAGTAAATCGAAAGAAAACTAAATATTGTGCATTCTTTCGGAAATCAAATAAAAATGAGTTCAAAGATGAACAGTTTGTTATCAACGGCACAATCAACAATAAGTCATTGATATTACGTGTAATATGGGGAATCATAAATCTATCTGATAACCGCCATTGTCTTCTTCATCTTTCTAACACAATTCTTAATGATATAATATCTATCAAATGCGAGGGAATTCAAAATTTGTCTCAATCGGCTGGAATATTTTTTTTTTCTTCATTTATCAATTAAAAATTAATCTAAAAAAATAGGTTTCCCTTAAATAAAATAGTTCTTAGTAAGTAACATTTTCACTCCATCAGCTATTATACTGTTCACGTATTCCGTTCAAGATGACCTGTGCAATCAGTGCTGATCACCACTAATGTTGTGTGTTCGAATCCCGATCCATAATGATGTTTATCAGTTACTTGCTGTAGGTCGGTGGTTTTTACGGGTACTCCGGTTTCCTCCACCAATAAAATTGTTCACTACGATATAACTGAAATATTGTTGAAAGTGACACTAGACACCATAAATCTAACCTGACGTTAAATATGTATTTCACATCTACACGTTTTTAATTCATGGCTGCGTTTATGTATGTCAATGATCGCATCGACGTTAAGACTAAAATGCAAAAGCCCACTAACGTGTTTTCTGTCAGCTGCTGGTGGACTATTAGTCCCCGAGGGTATCTTCCACCCAGTAGTCAGTGTTTTGGTACTGAGATGGTCCTTATTTAACGCTTTATGCATAATGTAATTATTATTAAATTTAATGTTTTCATCCTACAGGCATAGGTGATCTTTGCCGATTTGGAATATTCTGTTTAGGCCTTTGAATATTCCTACACACAAAACTTGTTAACTATTTAGCTTTCTAATTTCTTAACATTGCGCGTACCTGATGAAGGTTATTCCAGAACCGCGTCGTGCGCATTACATTCAATATATACCTTGCTAGTGCTGCGAATTAAAGCGTAGATACGAACCACTCCTCTCTCAAATTTGTAAGAAATATTTTAGCTTTTTTCGTTAGAATAGTGAACTCGCTTGGAATCTATTAGGCGAATGGCTATCAAGATGAAAGTTTTTGGTCATCTTTGAAAAGGTCTTAATTCCGAAGAATAACGTCTTTCGTCTGAGTATTTACGGGCTGTGTGATATCTTTATCTTAGTTTATTTGTTCATTACAGACCGAGACTTGATCTTAACGTTGTTTTTTTTCCAGAATCAGGGAGAAGACTCGGTTCTTTATGTTTATAAGCACGCAATACTATATCAATAAGTGGCTTTAATAGTCTAGTTTTGATCTACTAAATTGATGTAAGATATGTTCTTGAAACAAAGCATTAACCCTAGACTATTTGTCATAGAGACCTATAATTTGATCTTTTTAAGAAGAAGAGATAAGCAAATTTGATTACTGTACCGCAAAACAAAAACGTAGAAACAGCAAAAGAACACGAGTCCCTTGAGAATTAGAGTAAAATATCATTAATACAGCGTGCTAACATTATAAGGAACGTCAAGTTGACTAGTCAGTAAACGGTAAAAAAAAACTTTTAAGGAGAAACTTCAACATACAATTCGATTCTATTGCAGTATTATGCATATGAAAGACAATCTTTATAAGGGACAAATGTTTGTAAAGAATAGTAAATGCATCCAGTCGAAAAAAAAGGCCCAAATTTAGCAGTCGAAAAAAGACCCAAATGTAACAGTAGAAAGAGTCTCAATGTAACAGTAGAAAAAAAATCCCCCCCGATGTAACACTAGAAAAAGGCCCCAATTTAACAGTGAATAAAAGGTCCCAATATAACAGTAGACAAAAAGGCCCCAATGTAACAGTCGCGAAAAGGTTACAATGTAACAATAGAAAAAGGCCCCAATGTAAAAAGTAGAAAGAAGGCCCAAAATGTAACAGTCGAAAAAGGCCACAAATGTAACAGTCGAAAAAGGCCCCAAATGCAACAGTCGAAAAAGGCCCCAAATGTAACAGTCCATAAAATCCCCCAATGTAGCAGTAGAAGAAAGGCTCCAATGTAACAGTAGAAAAAAGTTCCCAATGTAACAGTCAATGAAAGGTCTCAATGTAAAATTTGATAAAAGGCCCCCATGTAACAGTAGAAAAAAGGCCCCAATGTAACAGGAGAAAAAAGGCCCCAATGTAACAGTCGAACAGGCCCCAATGTAAGAGAAAAAAGGGCCCCAGTGTAACAACGTATATAGAAAGAATATTGAATCCCATGGTAATGTTCAATTTATATGTTGTATTGATTGTTTTCAGTTCGAAATAAAGTGTTTGTTAATATAAGATGTACGTCATAATCCTTTAATGAGCTAAAAAATATTCAATTTGTATCAATCATATTTTTTTTTACAAGAAAATGAATGTAAACGCTCCCTCATGACTACGCTGTGATCACGTAAGTACTAAATTATATCATTATATGCATATTTTAGTCTTATGATGTTTTCTCTTTTATTTGGTTAATTGGAAATATTAAAGATATTCTTACTAAATTATTACTTACGAATGTTTTTTGAGCGAATAAATACATAGATATACAATTTAATGCGCACAAAGCGTTTCTGGAATAACCTTTGTCAGGTACGTTCAAAGCCGAAAGCCAAATAATTCGAAAGTCGTTGGGAGCAATAAAACCAAAGGGCATAAACAGGATAGCCAAACTCGGCTAAGTCACCTATGCCTGAGGGAGGAGAACCTTAGTTTTAAATCATAATTACATTCCTTGAACTTGCGGGCATATGATTTAGTACATGATTGTCCCTGTGTGTCACATTGAAGACAGGTTATTTTTACAGAATTCTTAAAGCAATTTATATTCTTCATTTTATTGGCTATATTCCGGAAATTTAATCAATTTCATCCATTATATTACACCTCCAATCTTTCACACTTTTTCCAAACAAGATATGTAGCATGACAGCCATTTCATATTGAATAGGGTATGAAGGATATATCCCTTGGCAATAAAACTGTTTTATAATATAATTATTTTACAGTAAAAAATATTAAACGTCAGCTCATTGCTACATTGTTTTTTTTATTCCTCGTGGCAATAGGTCATACACATGTGTTTATATATCTTTGTATTGTCCCTTCGAAAAAAACACATAGCTTGTAGGACATTTTCCAAAGGTTGTATGAAATAGTTAACATTACAATATCTCAGTATTATTTTCCTTTTTAAAAGACATGTTTATTAATATTATAATTACCTGTTCATTAATATTATAATTACCTGTTCATTAAAATTATAATGACCGGAGAATAGTCTTTGGGAGACACGATATATTTCGCGGATTTTTAAACCTTCTTGATTCATTGGAGGAAACGCGGTAATGGGTATTAAAAATTCTCGGGATTTTGCCTATATGCCAAACCAAAATCCCAAACCCGCGGACAACAACAAACATGGTAACCAGTTTAATGTTTTTTCAGTCTTTTCTAGTTTTTGTCCGGACTTTTATGTATTAGTATCTTGGAAGTTGGAACCTCTACATATAAGCAAGATAAGGGATACTCTTGGTTTCATCATGTTTGTTGATTCATTTCCACTCGATTCCAGTAGTTTCATCATATATGTGTCTCTCCGCGATATTATAGTCTCTTATGCTATTCGGTACACTAATTGATTAGCTATTCGGGTAATAACAAGTTTATTGTTCCGTTTGATACCATCTATAGCCATTGATGTCTTAGGGAACAGTTAACTGGCTATTTCCCTCATACCAGTCGATACGTGTATATTAGTTTCCTTGGGGGTAATAAAGGCTTTGTTGCTGGTTTCTCTTTTAATAATAGCAAAATATCGGCACGAACAACTACGCATTGTGAAGAACATTTGTTTTTGTTTTTTTGTTTTTGGTAAGAATTCGTTTTCCCACAATAATTTCTCCCTTTTCATTTATAATATATTGGGTACCATATTGCATTTTTTGTTTGTATTGTCATGTATTATTATTATTAAAACGCATATATCTAATTTAGTGCGCACAATTTATTTGTTTCTGGAATAACATTCTTAAGGTATGCTTATAGTAAAAATATTGAAAAGCCAAATAATTTAAAGGTTTTTGTGAGCAAGTAAACCAAAGGGCTTAAACAGGATAGCCAAAAAAGGCCAACGACAAACATAAATGTATATAGTAAATCATGTCAGCACCGAAACACTGACTAATGACATTTTAAATTTGAATCATTTCACAACTAATTTTTAATATATACCAACGTAACAAAGTCAGAAAGAAGATTTCTCGATGTCTTCTTTCTTTTCCCTTCACTTAAAAAATGTAGACGATCGTCGATGATTGGCTTAGACACGCGTTGTGCGCACTAAATTAGCTATATCAAGTTATATTACTATCACTGGATCGATACCTTCGCAGGTGGACTATTAGTTCCCGAGGATATCATCTGATTTGCTAAAAGACGATTTTGACTATCATCTTCGTACCCCTTGGCTTACTTGCTCACAAAGGCTTTTGAATTATTTGTTTCTCTAATCTTTTAAATATGAGTTTGCCAGACACATTTATTTCAGAAACACGTCGTGTACTTTTCTTTATTTGAACAGTTATAGGGTTGACAGATACCTACATACTAAAGCTGTATACAGCCATAATATAACTGATATATTGTTGGAAGTAGCGTTAAATACCATACCCCCCCCCCTCCCCCATTGAGAAATAATAAAATAATACGTAACTTACTTCTTAAAGCATTTTGTAATAGATTATTGCATATATCTGCATTACTCAAACACCATCGACTGAGTTGGTCAGCCTGTACTATACCAGACAACCAGTTAATTATAACAGCAAATATAAGAGACACATAACCTGTTGTCAACATCACTAGCGGTGTCTATCTGGTTCTACAATAAAATGAAAGAAAAATAAAGTTTTATAGTTAAAAGAAAAAAATTAAATAACTAGTTTATTAAATACTAACAGAGGCAGTCATACAACATTATGTGATCAAGTTTGTCAGTGACTTGTGGCATGTCGGTGGTTTTCTCCGGGTACTCTGGTTTCCTCCACCAATAAAACTAACCGTCACGATCTAACTGAAATGTTGCTGAAAGTTGCACTAAGCACCATAACGATAGGCTTCATTTTTGGTAATTAGAAAAACATTTCAATATAATGCAAAGAAAGAATTCCGACATTTTACATTCCCATCAAAACAATCAGGAACAGCGTCAACCTCTCGCCAATATGGTACGAGGAATGAAGCTGTTCCTATTGGACAACTCAAATGTTTTTTCTCCAAGTTTATGTACATGCTTTAAGCTACCAAAACTGGATAAACTCAATGAATAATCAGCATATTCTTACATAGAATAACACTTTAGATTTAAGCAGTTAATAAAGCAGAAACAATAGCTAAATAGTCTGTCTAAGATAAAACAAGGATTTAATAGATTTATATATTTATTAAAAGAAAATGAAAAGTAGTATATTCATTCATTTGCATTGTTTTGGGCTGGTTCACGTATTCCGTAAATTCGTTCAGATTTATTGTTTTATTTTGCATACTAGTATTTGAACAGGAGAAATCTTAAGCAAGATAGATTTTTTCTTTCATTTAGAGAAGCAGTGCATTACACCAGTAAAGCATTAAACGTACATTTTGGCTATCATGTGACGACCATTTTCACTTTTTTGGCTTCCCAATCGTCTTACTACAGAGTATATTTGTTTATTAACTTATGTCAATCAGTATCATGGATGAAGATGTTTACATAATGTCGCTATGGATGTTTATGCAATCATAACTTCCATAACATTACCAATTAAACAGTTTTCTCTTAATCAATGAATTTCTAGAAGATTTATTAGTCAACCAATGAGTTGTGGTGATTCAACTTGACGTAAGAAAACAATTACATTACGCATGTCATAAATAATTCTTAGACAAATGGTTTAAGAAAACAAACAATATAATTATGATTTACGATAAAAATAGAGTTTTGGATTTGCAATAACGGATTAATTAGAAAAAGCATTGAGAAATTTCAAATTAATAATCTTTTAAGTTTCATAAACTTTGTTATATATAATAGTATGCAAATAAAAATTAATTGAAATTGGTGCGAACGATATAGAAAAAAGACGGTATTTGCAAAGCAATGATATACTATACATGGGTATCCAGTACGGTCTCGGTTATCATAAAGATGGAGGGTTTTGTTGTTTTATAGGGATTTATGGGAAATGCGAAGGATAATACTATCGTTAAATACAAAAATATTGATAGCTTGTAATAAGACATAAACGTTAGAGAACACCGAATGAGCAGTCAACAATGGACAATCTAGAGAAACTGGCAACATAGTGTTCACAAGACGAAGACAAACCAAAACAAAAAATGTGTTGGACACCACTATGCACAAACAAACACAAATAACGTAATAAAGACACGAGCTCTCATACGAACAACCACAACATTCTATATTTGCACGAAATGTCCACGATTATTTACAAAAAAAAGGATGACAAAACAATAAGAGTAAACAGGAAATACAAAAGATTGAATTTATGAGATTGTGAATTATTCTTAATAGTAAATTTGTGGAAGACAGTCGTATATTTTACGATTTGAACCATATTGGGAATAATAAAAGTGAACAAATTGATAGCAATATGTGAGAAGAGTTACACCTTCCATCTTTTAATCGTCCATATTCAGAAAATATAAATTAGAAAAACAGAATACAAAAGTCTCTAAGGAACAAAATGCAACAGAAACCCCCCAAAAAAAATAGTTAAAGAAAAACGATCTTTGGAAAGGATATCGATTGATTGTTCTTGTGAATTATTAAAGAGAGACAAATACGATGAAATATAGAAATATATGTACACAAATTTGAGTTTAGACTGTTAACAAGGAAATCCCAAGTTTTTTTCCAAGAAAAAAAGTTGACGAGAAGATAAGGTGTAAGAAAGAATAGTAAGAATTGTAGCATCACAATAAAAAAATAAAACAAAATTGTAATAATTATTATATATTAACTATAATATCAATTGATTGTTGTTTTATCTGCATTTATGAGGAGAATAAATATATGAGTAACACGTCAGATTTCTTATAAGAAGCAGGAACTGCTTACCCTTCGAGAGAATCTGTGTTGACCCCCGGTTTTTGGTGAGGCTCGCGTTGTTCATCTTTTTGTGTTTTTGTGGTTTGTTTGTATTCGTCCTTGTGTCTTGTGTGCCCGATGTTGCCAATGTCTCACGATTGTTTGTATTCGCCCTTGTGTCTTGTGTGCCCGATGTTGCCAATGTCTCAAGATTGTTTGTATTCGTCCTTGTGTCTTGTGTGCCCGATGTTGCCAATGTGTCAGGATTGTTTGTATTCGTCCTTGTGTCTTGTGTGCCCAATGTTGCCAATGTCTCAAAATTGTTTGTATTCGCCCTTGTGTCTTGTGTGCCCAATGTTGCCAATGTCTCACGATTGTTTGTATTCGCCCTTGTGTCTTGTGTGCCCGATGTTGCCAATGTGTCAGGATTGTTTGTATTCGTCCTTGTGTCTTGTGTGCCCAATGTTGCCAATGTCTCAAGATTGTTTGTATTCGCCCTTGTGTCTTGTGTGCCCAATGTTGCCAATGTGTCAGGATTGTTTGTATTCGTCCTTGTGTCTTGTGTGCCCAATGTTGCCAATGTCTCAAGATTGTTCATTCTCGTGTACATGTAAATGATGGTGCTGGAATTTGACTACCAGAGTTGATGAAGGCAAACAACAAAGACAGTCATAGCAAGTTGACCGGTGAAACCCGGACATATGTAGATTTCTGGAAATCCTGAAAATATTAATGTGGGTATCGGGGCCCAAACTGATGTTAGTTGTGTTATGGTCTAACAATCATTGAAAATAATTATTATTGATGTTCTTCGTCATACAGTTCTCCTTGCTGATATTTCTGATAATACTACCAGATTTTATTTTGGGGACGAAATACAAACGAAACGGCTTACGTTAAAGGAAATAGCAAAATCCATGGTCCCTACATGTTCTTGTTAATTAAATAAAACCCTAAAAATACTCAAAGAATATTTTATATACATGTTCACTTTTTTGTTATGGCTATAGACAGAAATGGCCATGGAAACAAATCTGACTGACTTGTTTTTCTATAAAACGTTATTCTGAAATTAAAAGGTAATTTAGACATACATTATAATACAAAAGTACGAGATGTACTGTTGGCGCCAACTGAGATTGGTTTTATTTGATTTTTGCGTTTTTCCAATTTACTTCTTTTTGAGTAAGCATTTATAGCGATGTTATAATATCATTGTAAGTTTATGCAATATGGTTGAAATCAGCGATTTTTTTTTATCGTTAAATAAACGAGATTTGAGAACATTAAAAAAGTATTCTTCAACTTCCTCAATATGCGCGGAACATGTTCCATTATATTTTTGGAGTCGAATAATTAAATCACAATCATCGTTCGGTAGTTAGATTTGCATATATATGTATTCAGAGCATATTCCCACGCAAAACACGTTTCTTGTGACAGGTCGGTTTGTTCTTCATGTTTCCTTCTACTTATAAAGAAAACCAAAATGAAACTGTTGTATTGTTGGATGTGGCAAACATTACCACTCATAGTCTAGAGTAACACGACGGGTGCCACTAGTAAAGCAAAAACTGAATACCCTTCTAGAGCACTTGAGGTCACCACCGGTTTTTACTGGGGTTCGTGTTACTCGATCTTTGTAGATCGTTGTTTGTCCTTCTGTCCTTTTTCTTGTGGCCATTATGTTGTCTGTACTTCTTTGATTTACGGATTCTGATTACCCCTTTGATGTCTTCAAACTCTTCATAGTCCTAATCTAAATAATTGTCAAGCTTAAAGTAGACATGTCATTTTTCATATATGAAACAGAAAATATTATTTGCGACGACGATTAAAACGCCTAATAACTTAAAACAATAATTATTTGGTAGCAAGAAAGCCAAGGGGTCTGAAATTTTGCCTTTTTCCTAAAATGACCAGGAAAAAAATGACAAATTACGCATTACTACTTAAATGAAAAAGCCATCAGTATGTTGGCAGCAATACCACTCAATTAACCTCTAATGTAGATAGCATGAAGGATATATTTCCTGACAATTTCCTTACAGGAATACTGCCAATTTCTCAGTGTGCAGATTAAATCTGGATATCGTTTGAGCTGAAGATAAAATGTGCGAATTGTGAAAATTAGCTACCAATTGATTTTGGGAGCTGTTTCTATGATGATAAACGATTATAAAATTTGATTTTGAGTGGATCTTACTTGTTCAATTTGATCAGAGGAAGATGGCTGTTTATACGTTTATCAAATGAAATCAACATCTAATGTGAAATTGATTTTTTGAATGGGGGTGAAATATAAAATATTCGTCGGTGGTAATCAATTTATAGATAACATGAACAATTTTATCAATTCGATTTAATTTCACGGCAAACAATGGTAAATGAAACATTCTGATGGTAAACGATTTTACATTCACAAACTAATTATAAAAAATTAAAGCGTAATTTCTTCTCTTTTTTTTTTTTTAACAAAAAGGATAGTATATACTTGATCATAATTTGGTTTGAAAAGCCTTTGTTAGAAAATTAGATATTAGGAAAGAATTAATTTATCTGAATTTATTTATTATTTAATGGAAATGTCAATAACTATTCATTAGTCAAATTCCGAGTCAGGATAGTCACTACAAAATGAATTACGGTCGCCCTGGTCGCAAATTTATGGTAGTTAAACGTTTATATCACTACTTCGAGAAAACCACAGAAAACAGATGATCAACATGTACCCCACCAGAAAAACGGGTAAGGTTGTAGAGTTGAGTTCCACCCTTGGGGAGGTGTACTCGATACAAAGTGTTTTCAGTTACTTGCAGTATGTGGGTGTCTTCGAATACACCGGTTTCCTACACCAATAAAACTGACCAGCACAATATAACTGAGACATTGTTAAATACTCATAAACCTTACTTTACTCACTTTTTTCGTGTATGTATGTACAAGAATACACTTTTCATATGTGTATGTACAAGAACACACTTTTCATATGTGTATGTACAAGAAATCACTTTTCATATGTGTATGTACAAGAACACACTTTTCATATGTGTATGTACAAGAACACACTTTTCATATCTGTATGTACAAGAACACACTTTTCATATGTGTATGTACAGGAACACACTTTTCATATGTGTATGTACAAGAACACACTTTTCATATGTGTATGTTCAACATCATGTTCTTCATATCATAAAGAATCTTAGTTGGAATATAATTCTTACAAATGCTATTAATAAAACCGTAGATATCTAATTGAATGGATGATCATGTTCTACCATTATAATTTAAAAACAAAACGTATCGGAATGAGATTGATATAGATACGGAGAATCAAGTGACGACTAGTTCATTATAAAAACCAGACAAATTATCAAGATGAAATTGCTTCTTGTTATCTACCGCACCCAACTAGCAAGAAAATAATACATTTTAGGGTTTAACTTTCATCTATATATAAAATGTCATTAACGAAAACGCATAAATTTGATTTCAACGTGAAAAATGTTTATCATATAAAAACATGTTTATGTGATAATTTTGAGGATGGGCTTTAGATTAATAAGTTCATATTTTTCTAAATTTTAATTGTGGTCGATATTCAGGAGAAGACGTCATAAGTTGGAAAAACTTGTGTCCGATCCCTATTTGTTATATTTAGCAAATAAAAACATGTTTAAACTAAACTATAATGTCAGTATTATTAAAAAAAATAAGTTTATCTTCACCCATACATTCAACAGGTGACCTCAGTCGATATTGGAGATCCTGCTCATGTTATTTGTCTTTCTTGCTCCCAAAGACTGTACTTATTTGGTTTTCCAGACTTTTGACTGATGAAGGTCATTCGTGTTGTACACACTACATGCGCTACATGTATTTACGTTTTTATTACAAATATAACAGCATGTGAACAGGTGTATTTCAATGTAGACAATGTTATGTTGCAGAAATTCTGTCAAGATAAAGAATGTTTATTATGTCGTTCAACATGTGTGTAGATTTCAATATAAACGAAAACATGTCTTCAAGTTGAGACACAAATGACGATATATACAAGATTTGTATCAATAACATAGACTATGTCTCTATTATTGTTACTCTATAGAAAACAATTCCCTGTACTGATTTTCGGACTGCATCGGTGGTATGAAGACATACAAGATTTGCTACAATAACATAAGTTATCCCTCTATCATTGTTCCATATACTGGTGTTCGGACTACATCGGGTGTATTGTTTGGTATGCCCGCATCGAGTGATGTAGAATGTTAGTTCAGTCCCCTGTACGATCAAGCCAAAGACTAATATTGAAATGTGTTCTTTCTCTGCTAAGCACTAATCGTTAAGGAGTAAAAACAAAGAGTGGTTGGTTCAGAATCAGAATAATGAGCCCGAGCAGTGTGGCTTGTGAAAAAAACTCTACTTGACCTAGTACAAAACATACATCATCATCATTTGATCTAAAATTAACTTTTTCTCATCACGAAATAACTAAAACAATCGTTCACTTATTGTTAATTAACAACCACCCACCTACTATTTCTGTTTGATTTAATATGCCAATGTTAGACAATACATTTGATAACTGGCATTTAGTTGTTGTAAATAATTAAAACTGAAACTAGCATTTTTTTCATTGAATAGCGAACTGGGTCAAACGAAATAAAATGTATCAAATATTTATACGATAATCTTTAGTTTTCTATGTAGTGTATGTTGTAGATGATTTTTTTGTCGTTGTCCTTGTTCATCCTCTCTATTAGTTGGTGTTTAGACACTGACATGGGTTGTTAGATATATACATTTATGATTAAAATGGACAGTTACCAAATAATGTAATTATTATTAAAACTAAGTTTCTTCTCCCTTGGACATAGGTCATGATTGCCGGTTATGGTTATCCCTTTTTTATACCCTTTTACTTTACATACAAAAACAATGTTTGACTATGAACGTACCTGTACGAAAAAAACCCAATTCAATGCTTTCATTATTTGACAAAACAATATTTTGCACCTTTGCACGATCATCCATTTAATTCAGTATTCATAGAAATGATTGACGCATCAATTTAAACAAAGAAATTAATAAAAATTATTTTAATCGAACCATTCAAAGACGACTGTGTTGAAAAAAACATGGTGCCTGGGGTTAGTACGCAACCAATACTATTTATTTTTAAACTGGCATTCATGATCTTATGTCGGTAAAATTAACTTTCATTTTCAGTTATAACTGAATATGTGTGACCTATCTTATTGATGCCTGGGGTTGTTAGTACGCAACCAATACTATTTATTTTTAAACTGGCATTCATGGTCATATGTCGGTAATATTAACTTTCATTTTCAGTTATAACTAAAAGATGTGTGACCTATCTAATTGCTCATTTCGTTCCCCCATTATGTAAATATAACAGGGGCCATGTGTGTTTATTGTCATGTTGGTCTTGAGGGACGTATATCGATATTTAAAGTAAATTATAACCACTTAATCGCTTTGTTAATGAGTTCTTATTATCCCATTATATCATATATCGACTGTGGCGTGTATTTCTATGAACTCTGACCATTGCTTAAAGGCTACTGATGCAATAGTCAAGTTAGTTACCCGAAGAAACGTTTTATTTATTTAGATGTTCAAATATACCCACGGTGACTTTGATATAATGAGTTAATTCATTAGATAATAATTGAATTATAGTCTTATGCAAACGCGTATCCAGAAGGAATTCATTTTATTAATATTTGAACATCAGAAAGTACTTCAGATGGTTGTGGAATACTATATTTATCATATTACTAACCGTATAAGATTGGTGTTAAACAGACTATTTATCAATTATTAATTATTACAAGTTTTAATGTGACAATTGAACATGATTACACATGGGTTTTGTTTTACCTAAGCATATATTATACGGCAAATAAAGTGAAAGTATATGTATGACTTTACTACCAAGTTCACAAGTTTTTGTAGTTGAATTATCTTTATATATTTTTTGCTAAAAGCATATACAACAAGGACAATAAAGTGAAAGTAGAAATTTGACCTCAGTATAAAGTTCAAAACTTGACAAGTTTTAATTTACAATTGAACATGATTATATTGTTGTTTTTTTTTACCTAAACATGTATAATACTGGAAATATAATAAAATTACAAATTTGAAGCTCAAACCACCTCCTACTATTCAAATGAACGCTACATTCTGGACGAAATTCTACTACATATTTAAGCCAGAACTATATAGTAAAAGTACAACTTTGACCTCAGTATAAAGTTAAACTCATCTGGTTCTATTGAAATGGACGCAACATTCTGGACGTCATTGTACGACATAGTTTAGCCAGAACTATAAAATAAAACTTAATATAAAGTTAAAATCATCTGGTTCTAATCAAATGGACACAGACGTTATTGTGCTACATATTTTAACCAGAGCTCTGTTTGACAAAATTACTACAGCAGGTCTTGTCTGACTCCTTGACTAAAGATCTAATATTATTTCAAGCAGACAAAACTTTGAGAATATTTATTCAATTAGAGATCGTATTTCTATGCTATGCCTATCAAAAATGTAAATTCTAGTTTTCCCTGGTGTATATCGGGAGATAATTGGATAAAATGGTACTTTACAAGTTTGCTAGTAAGAATATATTTTTTTTGACAACTGTTAATTTTTCAGAAACCGTAAATCGAAGGACAAACAATACAATGGACAAATGAAAAAGGACAAACAATACAATGGACAAATGAAAAAGGACAAACAATACAATGGACAAAT
>MJUT01050917.1:1028832-1097930 GCA_002080005.1 Gigantidas platifrons | reverse complement strand
AAAAGGACAAACAATACAATGAACAAATGAAAAAGGACAAACAATACAATGAACAAATGAAAAAGGACACACAAAGATCTACAAAACAATACACAGAAAACTAAAGATCGAGTAACACGAACACAACTAAAAACCGGGAGTGAACTCTGGTGTTCTGGAGGATCCCTTTCCATTAGTGGTAAATGTCGTATTACCCTTGTCATAAGCTCGGTGGTAGAGTAAAACCGTTAATACATCATTGAGGTATTATAATACGCCTATTATATGTTGTGATTGTTTTTTGTTTTTTCGTTTTTTCTCGAATCCTGTAAGGCGTAAATTTGAGGAGATTGTTTTTTTTTTCATTTTCAGAGAACATTGTTCGTTTTCTGTTCCCAGAGTATCATGTATAATTTAGCATTCTTCAGTATGTGTACTTTGTAATCCGTTTGTGTGGTTTTGTTGTTGTTGTTGTTACTAAATCTTATTTCCCAAATGCGTCTATATATTATTAAAAACATGATTGATATTTTGTTTTATATTTTATATATAATAAAAACGTAGATATCTAATGAAGTGTCTCTGCAATAGCCTTCATCTTTCTTTATTTATTCTCATAAACCGCTGTAATCTACCACGCTCAGTGTAGAACGTCTAGAAAGCCACAATAATTTTTAACGTATTTGGGAGCAAGTAAACCATATGGCTACAGAGCATAAGGGTAATAACAAAATTATCGAACACCGAGCAATCTTCCAAAGGAAAAGGCAAAACTCATAAGTTAACAAACAGAAAAAATCAGTCAACAACCGGAAAACCGCAATGGCCCTGACTTGGTATAGGCATTTCCAAAGAAATGGTGGGTTGAATCAGATTTTACGGAGCCAAACCTCCCGTTTCCATTACGATTAAAAGGTTCCGGTTGTCACTATAACATCATTTTTAACAATACTGAAATCGGCTATGGTGATCTATGTAATACTTGTAATATACATTGGTGTTTTGCTTTTTATGTAGATGTTTTCTTTCCTCTATCACCAACAAGACTATTACCAACTTGACTATATAAGTAACACGTCGGGTGTCTTAAAAGAAACAGGAACTCCTTTCGCGAACATGTGGGTTTTTTTGGTGGGATCCGTTTTTCTCATCTTTTTAGTTTTATGTGTTGTGATTATTGTTTAGTTTGTTTTATTTGTGTCTTGTGTTCGATGTTTCCTGTATTTCTGGAATGTCAATTCTTGATTGCCACCTCGATTTTCTCTAACGTTTATCTAGAATAAGCAGAAACAGCCGCTCAAGTCTGTATCGTTTAAGACCAGCTCAAGTCTGTATCATTTAAGACCAGCTCAAGTCTGTATCGTTTAAGACCAGTAATATTACATGTATGGACGTTGTTTTTCTCCATATTTTAATAAAACCCAGCATGTTGGTATTGAGTGACTTCGAAATCTTGTAATAAGCTATTTAAAAGTAATAACTTTCACTCGATATGGCTGTGTTTACTATATTGTAACAATTCTATGACGAACACATTGTATGACGTGATATATGTTATTGTAGTATTGGATTGCAACAAGGAAATGGGGAGTAAAATGAAGGCTTGTTTTTATTTGGGGGTGAGGGGGTGCATTACTCGTTTTATCATATTCTATACTTTATTTTGCGCCTTTTGTGAAGCATTAGGTAAAGTGAGGTTTTGCCCATCGGTATGTGTTGCAGATGAAAATATAGTTAATCCCAAATGGGGTAAACACTTATTGTCGAATTGCATAGATAATAAGCATATGTATTCTGTTTTAAGTAATGGAAACAAGAAGCGTTGTTCTGTCTTTTTTTGTTTTTAATTTAACGTAACACGTTTAAAAATCTCGATTGCACATTATACTATATTAAAGTATAATTTATGCGTTTGTGACGAATTCCCACAACGAATGTGCAACGATTTTTCTACAACGGGTGACAGAAGAACTTGACATGTAGTTTGAGAAAACTTTTTCTCAATCCGTATTTTTTAAAATCTCATTCAGTTGATCTGTATCTGTTTTTACTACCCATTACCACCATATTGTGTTTATTTTGGTATACATGCTTCTGGTTGTGGAAGGTTTACATTAGCGAAGTACCAAGTTGAGTTAACTTTCATGAATACACTTTGTCATCTGATTGTGGAAGGTTTTCGTTACCGCGATGCTGTGTATACATGCTTCTGATTGTAGAAGATTTGCTTTAACATGGTAATGAGTGAACTCTTCTGTATTCACTATGTCTTCTGACTGTGGAACGTTTGCATTACAGCGGTGCTGTCTAAATGTTCGTGGAATTACATGTCTTTATTACCACATACATTTTGGTAAAAAATCATATGACAAATTAAAGCGAGACTTTAAAAAAAGCCTATTTATAACAGATAAACTAGCCAAACATATTTTGTGAGTTCTTCCAGATTTTTTAAAAGAACGTTAATAAAAGTTTACAAAGTTGAAGATAAGAGGTCTTAATATCATAACTTCCTTAAAAGTCCTATTCTGACCAACGTAAATCTCGAAAACTAATTTGTATTTTCCAAATGTATTTATGTATTAGTATAAAGATAAAGAATGGCTGTATACTTTATCATAAAACAGTCGAGAACCAAAAAGTAGTACCAGTCTGATCTTGAACATTATAAGTCTAGGTTTATGGTGTTTAACGTAACTTTCAACAATATTTCCGTTATATCGTGGCGGTCAGTTTTATTGTTGGAGGAAACCGGAGAGAACCACGTACCATTGTAAGTCTATTACAAGTGTTTTGTAGATCGTTGTTTGTCCTTTTGTTCTTTTCCTTTTTGCCACTGTATTGCCTGTCCTTCGGTTTACGGCTTCTGATTAGTTACCCCTTGCTATTTTCAAACTTTTCTGTCGTATTTCATAAGTTCAATTGTTCAGTTTGTATAATACATCGTACGAATATAAATGTAATTCATTCGTTATTTTACGTTGATTTCACTGCGATTTATTTATCATGCAAATTCTGGGACTATATAAAGTATTGTATACTCTATATTAAGTACATTTACAACATTCATAAAACAACCGTTCAAACTGCTATAATATTTGCCATAAATTAAAAATTACAACTAAAATAAGAAAATAACATTATTACATAATAGAAATTTGTAAAGAACTCCTTCATTTTGAAATATGTAAATTTATTTCTGCCTGTATTTTATTATATTATATTCTATTCATACCTTGAGTATTTATCCAGAAATATATTTTTCAATTGTCATGAAAATACGAAATGTTGATTTATATTGTGTCTTGATTAACTAGCATAATATTATTTTTATTACCAAACTTTAACAATTATTAATAATAAATACAATATCACATAAAATTGACTTAAAGGTCATTTTTTGTACTTTAAATAATAATTTTTTCAGCGTTTTGAATAATAAGCGAAAAAATATTTTAATTAAGCGAATAAACTAAGATTTAAATATCAGATAATGTTTGTAAATGTTATTAATATGTGTGATATGATCAATAAATCACTTTATCTGTTTAATTGGAATATTATATAAAAACCCCATTTTATCTTGGGGGAAAACACTTCATAAACTTTTTAATATTAATTTAAAAACATAAATATAAGTTAACTTGATTAAATATTAATACCATATAGAACACAAATACAAAATATCTTACCTTATTTTTAATATCCGATGTTTTAACGTCCGTTCTTTTAGTTACTATCACAAAAATTGTTCTTAATTTATCTCTTCTTGTATGTTTATATATGATCGTCCCATCTTCAACATATTCCATTTAAGTAAAGCTATTATCACGTGACTTTCTTCAGCATCCAAACCTATTGCCAATAAGAGTTAACGACTCCCACCACAAATCGATAGAGCGTCTTTGCGGTTTGTAAACACGCAAATAAAGCGAACAACTGCAAAAACAACATGGCACCCTACAGATTTTCTAAGGAATAATTTTAGAAATTTACCAAATTACCCCATTCATTTCCATTATTCAGCACAACCAAAAGAGACTAAAATAATTACACGTTTTGGTAGAACGAAGGAAAACAATTATAAAATCACGCGAATTGCACATTATTTTTTACCAAAAACGACAGTTTTCATGAAACGGACGCACATATCTTCACTTATTTCAAATTAGAGATTTTTAGAAATAATCTCTTCTTTCTAATTGTTAATTTGTCTGACGGGTGAAATAGTTTCATAATTATACCTATCTAGCTTGAAAATATATCTGACGTCGGTTTTCGTTTTCTGAACTTGGTGAAAATGGCTCAAGAAAATTTAAAGAAATCTCTAGGGCTTTGTTTCTTTTGAGTTGAAATTAGTTTCTTTTGGTAGTAGAAAATCAAAAATCGTACAAAAACTAGAAAAAAAAATTAAATTAACTTTATATTTTCGTTTAAACTTTGTGGTTAAAAATAAATTGACTGATCGATTTTCAATTTAAATTTTAGGTTCAATTTAAATAATCATCGTACCATGATCAAAGTAAAGATACATTTCCCCGTAGATAAGATTATGTATATAAAGTCGAAAAGTATTTTTTATAAAAATGTCGAATTACAACGTCTTTGCGTCTTTGTAAATACAAATTGTACATTGAAAAAAATGGGAATATGCCCCGAGATATTCAAACTTAATAATGCTTCATTTGTTCCATAAGGGGTGAAATTTGAAGCAACAAACATCAATTCATAATAGACAAAGACAAAATATTACAACTTTGTTCAACATTGATACTTATTTATTTTTTAGTAAGGTCAAGATGAGTTTTTTATTTAATTTATTTCAACTTAAAAAAAAAGACCTAAATATTAGAAAAACTTTTCGAGCATTCTCAAGTCAGTCATTTAATTTGCTAATACATGTACATATTGTAATATGTTGCACGAATGTGCAATAGCAAATAATTTACATTGACCAAACTACTTAAGCCCCTTCTCATGTCAAAAATTTACATACGTGACCAAATTTGCACATGTGTAAATTTACCTGAGATTTACTCACGTGTGTAAAAGTTAATTTGCTAAGCGGTCATATGATTTTTTTTTATATCTACACATCTGATGGTGAAACATGGACGCTTTCTTTCGTTATCGATGCCAAAGAAGGAGATTGTTTCCATACTTTGTGGGAGCGGGTTTGGTCATTGGACTGGGTAATGAAAAAAAGACATGGAAAAAAGAACGTTCTACGGACTGGTTTGACCACAGTCGCTTGAATTTCAATGATTTAAATTAAAAAAAAAAGAAAAAAAAAGAGTGAAAAAAAATATAGTATATATATAGTATATAGGGGAAGTTGTGAAATGTATTTCGTTACAGTCGACATGGTGGAACTATTCCGCACTTAATGAAAATATTTCTAATTTCGAGTCTCCCTTTATATTCGTACAAGCGAAATTAAACAGTCAAATATTGCTTTATAAATTTCTCAAATGATTTAATTAATCGATTAATATTCATATGAAGTGCTTACCGCTAAATTTATGACTTTACAGATGCTTTGAAATAGTATTTCTCATTCAGTGCGGAATAGTTCCACATATGGCGACTGCAACGAAATAAGAGGCTGAACGTCAGTGAAAAAATGGCCCATACGTTTGTAAAATGCTCGGAATGAAGGTTCTTACAATACGGATGTATAAAAAAAACATGTCCAGTGTAGAAAAATATCCACGAAGCGTACCACTTTGCGTCCGTTTAGGCCTAATTACGATTGTTTACATTTTGGCGCAAAAATGCATTTCACAACTTCCCCTATACTATATATATACCAGGGGCGGATCCAAGAGGGTGCGCACCCGGTGCCCCCCCCCCCCTCAGATTGGAAAAAATATGTTTTTTTTGCGTAAAATCGTGATTTTTCACACGAAATATCCCAAAAATTTTAGCGCCTCCCTCCGACTCGGCGCGATTTTTTTTAAGTGCGTCCCCCCTAACTTGAAATCCTGGATCCGCCCCTGAATTTACAGAAATACTCACCCAAATACATTTGCACGTGTGTAAAAATTAATTTGCACTTGGTCCCTACTAAGTGTAAATTTATTTATGTGAGTAAATGCGTTCACATGGACGAATTTGCACCCGTGTGTAAATTTACATATATGCAAAATAATTTACACATGTGTAAATTTGGTCATGAGAACGGGGCTTTAAGACATACTTTAAAATATTTAAATGCGTTTTCAAATACATTAAATCTACACGCATATTTCCATGATATTCTACATACAATGAACATCTAATGTGATAGCTACTGTCAAACCTGCCTTAAAGGACACCTCTATATAACAAATCACTGTCTATAAAGGACAGTCTCATTTTCCCAATTAATGAATAATGCATATAATTGTAACCTGTATATAAAGGGCAACTGCTTATAAAGGGCACATTTCAGGTTACATTGAGTGGCCTTTATATACAGGTTTGACTGTATTTGTTCGTTGTAACTTAAGCTTGCTACAGTGAAAGGTGACCACATATGTGCCTGTGTGATAGTGTGGGTGGGGGAGGGGTTTCTTGACCATGTCTTTGCTCTGTATTATATTATATTGTCAGTAATTGATGTAATTCTAAACGATTTTAATTTAATTATGTCATTGATTTCATGTATGTTACATTGTAATATGCTGAGGAGAACTATTACATGTAGTAGCCTCTGGCTATAGGTCATCCTCGTTCAATAAATAACGAATTAAAATAAATTGAGTTACTCCTTGTACAGCATATATTTAATTTAAATGAATCAAATTTGAGATAATAAATGTCATAAAAAAACAAACCCTACAATTGTTAACCACCACTCTTTTGTGCTTGTCCCAAGCCATGATTTTCCTCCATCAATAAAACTGAGCGCCAAGATATAACTGAAATATTTTTTGAAAGTGGTGTTAAACAACATAAAATCAACCAACGTCATATGTCATGGCCTTTTTGTGTTCAATTGTTTGATGTGAGGTGGTTGTTCTTTTTTTTTTCTTTTTTGAAATTGGTGAAATTCTTGATCATCACGTTTAAGCATTTTTTTTCGTAATGTAGCTTAGAACAACAGAAGTTATATGGAACATATTTTTTTTACTCTTACAAAAGTTTTAAAATTAAGGTAAATAAAAAAACTATACATATGTAATTCCAAAGAAAAATGTTCTATACATTTTCGTGATTTTTTTTTATTTCCTTCTTTTTATCTGGGGAGGGAAAAAATGGGTGGAATTAATGTAAAGACCGTTATGCAAGTTGAATTAAGAACATTAGAATTGAAAGTGTCACTCATTTTCTTCAAGCTTGTTTACTTCTATTTGATGTCTAAAGAAAAATCATATACGATACATCAATATGAACAATACAAAATGAACTATTTTAGATCTTGTTTAATTGTTACTAAAAATATCGTTTCACTCGTAAAACTAGCATTTGTTCTTCTCATCTGTTTGAGGAGGGGGTTATGATGTTTAACGCCACTTTCAACAATATTTCAGTTATATCGTGGAGGTCAGTTTTATTGGTGCAGAAAACCACCGACCGACTTTAAGTCACGGACAAACATTATCACATAACGCTGTATCGAGTACTCCTCGCAATGAGCGGGATTCGAAATATCATCAGTTTGATGTCAGTAAATTCGTAAGCGCTAATCTAAGAACTTTATTTACAAAATTGGATATTAGTTTTTTCCTCAAGGAGTGAGCGAGTGATTGTTGCTGAACTCCAAGCTAGCAATTTTTACAGCTATATCATTTCGAGAACAAGTAACATTTCGATGTACCCTTTTTAATAGACCAACGCACTGAGTTGGGTTTTTGAACAACAGTCCGCGGGTATACAAATCGCCCACGTCAGACACATTATCCTGATTCTGAGTCAACCTGTCTTTGATCTCCGTCGTGCTGAGCTGCAAATAACACTTTTATAGTCTTTGATTTGACCCGACAGGGACTCCTCAAACCCACGATCTACCACACCTGAACACGCTAATTATTTCACCACCCATGTGTTTGATGTCTTCTCCTCAAAGATGTACTAACTGTTCTTAATAATTTTTTTTATAATCCATAGTTTTTTTAACAAAAAATACTAGTACAGTTAAACCTGCCTTAAAGGCCACATCTATGCAACAAATCACTGTCTATAAAGGAAAGCCTCATTTTCCCATTAATAAATAGTGAATATTTTGTGTATATTTAGGGCAGCTGCTCATAACGGGCATATTTTCAGATTCCCTTGATTTCCCATTATAAACAGGTTTGACTGTTTTTGTTCTTTGGATTTTGGTTGGTAAAAATTAAATTTGAAATTCAGATCAAGGTATTTTATCATTCAGAAAATGACATTTTAAATAGTATGCCCTAACTTTCAAACAAAATATTTTAGAATTTGCCATGTTACTTTCAAATACTAAGGAACATTTTTAATATAAGGAAAACGTCAGTTTCTTGTCACAAATGGTGCACGAAAAATACAACAGATAGACATGTCGCTGCTCTAGGATGCAATATTTGGATACCGAGTCAAACAATATTTGCTATTATACCTTAATGCTGAATATGTAGCGATGGAATAGATTAACACGACGGGTGCCACTAGTGGAGCAGGAACTGCTTAACCTTCCGGAGCACCCGAGTTCACCCCCGGTTTTTAGTGGGGTTCGTGTTACTCGATCTTTAGTAAATGTATGTTTTGTCGATCGTTCTTTGTCCTTTTGTACTTTTTCTTTTGGCCATTGTGTTGTCTGTTATTCTTCGATATACGGTTTCTGATTGCTCCTTTGGTATCTTCAAACTCTTCTTATAGTCTTTGCACGGGTAGCGAACTCAAACTCTTTCACGGCAGAGTGATTGAGTAATCAATAGAATATTTAAAGCAGTGATGGTCAACAGTTTCACCAATATCAAGAAAAACAAACAACCACTTCTCACCTCAAACAATTCAACACAAAAAAAAACCCACGGCATATGACGTTGGAAATCCAGTTCCAGGCACAAAAATGTGGCAGGGATAAACCCGTTAATAGGATATCAACACTTCTCATCTAATGATTGGATCTCTAGCGACAATACAGATATAAACACACAATAACCTTACACAGATTCACATATTATTTGCTTTTAATGAGTAATTTATCAGCTATTTGATTGTGAGAACAGGCCCTGATGCCACAAAACTTTTTCTTTGCTGAGCAAACTTTTTTTTACTCAAATCTGTGTTCTCAGCCAATCAAATTTGAGTATTTCCTTATTTGAGAATATTCTCAGACTTAAGAAAATTCTCAAGTTTTATGGCGCCGGGACCTGGTTATTGTTTTTATTAAATGACAATGGTGACTGTTTTTTTTATGGGACACACTAGTATTTTTTTCCCCTAATTTGCTATAACATATTACTAACCTGTTATAACAAATAACTAATATGTTTTAACAGCTGACTAATTTTTGTTAACATAATACCAATCCTTCAGAACAGATTATTATTTTTGTTATATATAACATATTAGGAAATCAACTCAGGTCATATATAGTTCAACATAGAACCATATGGGAAAAAAAACGTTTTTAACTGAAACATTTAAACATTAACAAAAGATGAAAGTGACTTGAATGTTTCTTCATTGAACTTGTAAAAAAGTTTATTCTAGACAAACATGGTTATACAAAATGCATAGTTGGCTTTTTAAATTGCTATCTCACTGAAGGAACAGTCCATAGGTAGATATATCGCTCCTATTGGATAACACTACCTGTGCAATCAGTGCATATCACCACTATAGTTGGGAGTTCGAATCGCGACCATGGCGAGGTATACTCGATACAACATTATGTGATACAGTTTGATAAAGTTTGTCAGTGACTTGCGGCAGGTCGATGGTTTTCTCCGGGTACTACGGTTTCCACAACCAAAAGAACTGACCGCCACAATATATCTGAAATATTGTTGAAAGTGGCGTTAAACATCATAGCCCATATTGGATATATCATACCGACTAAGAGCTAACCGGAGAAGTAGCAAATACCAAAAACAGTCAAACGTGTATATAATGGGCACTGAAGGGAATATGAAAATGTGCCCTTTATGAGCAGTTGCCCATTATATACAGGTTAACATTATATTCACCATTCATTAATGGTAAAAATGAAGTTTTCCTTAATAGACAGTGATTTGTTATAAAGAGGCTCCCTTAAAGGAAGGTTTGGTTGTATAGTATTTTATTTGACCCAGACTGGTATCCATACAACACACACGGGATCATAACGTTCTACCGCAATCTAATCGAACTCGTTGACCCTTACACAATAGAGGCTAGAACGTTAACCTTTTTAGAGAGGCGGTCAACACATATGATATTTCTACAATAACATACAATACTATTTATTACCAATCATTATTTCATTTTTCAAAGGATTGATCAACGTGGAGTGAGCAGTAATTCAACTATATATATATATATTGTTTACGAAATATAAACCGGTACTTTGGTACAATATGACACTGTGATGACCGTGTGGGTTGCATATTTTATTATGAGGATTAAATGGATATCGTCAGAAAATAACACCAAACATCCATCGTAATAAGATGTTATTGGTTAAGATCTAGTACAAGGATTCTCAAAGGATTAGAAGATACAAATTTGCAATACATTTTATAACGTTCAGCGAGTTGATCTAATCCAAAGCGAGCATCATTATCATCCCATCATAATGTTTTGACTAATGCGAAAATACACTATTATCATTTCATTCTTTAAAAATATATTTTCTAAAATTCATTTTTCGTCCATTCCCTATCGTTTAAGTAAAATGGTTAATTAATTATAGATTGTTGTTCAACATCAAATAAACAGTATACAACAAGTATAAAATCATGAAAGCAAGTAAAGGTAGGCACCGGGATCGTTGGTTTGTTGATTGTCACAAGTACTGTAGTAGACATCGGATAGTGTCCGAAAATGTTGACCACAAGCGGCAGCTCTTAACAAGCTATATAATTAGGAGATACTAGAGTTGTCATTTATATAGAGCAAACGTAGTATTCTCCAAAACACGGTAAATCATTGACATCGCATGTGTATTTCATTCGTTCACGCAAAAATTCTGAATAGAGATTGATATGTTTTGAAGGTTAGGATTATGGTGTTTAACGCCACTTTCAGTAATATTTCAGTTATATATCATGCCGGTCAGTTTTATTGGCGGAGGAAACCGGTGTACCACCGACCTACCGCAAGTCACTGAATAATGTTGCATAGAGTACACCTCGTCATGAGCGGTATTCGACCTCGCAACGTTAGTGGCGATAGGCACTGATTGCATAGGTAATATAAATATAATATGATACTTTTTTCCTATATGTATAATATAAATAAATAAGTCCAACTACCATACGATCACGACCACAACGGCCCCTGAAATATTTCGAGGTTAATGAAGAAATGTTTTATTTTATTTGTGTTTGATTGTTTTCTTGAAAACATAAAAATTTAGTGAAGCCTTTTTTTTTCCAAGATCCGATAATTTATTGGCTGTAAATATAATAGCGAAGATAATAACAATTCAGATCCACTGTGTGTCAAAGTTGTTATTTTAAAAACGAAATACATAAGTACCTAATTATTTCGTTTGACTGTTAATCCACCAAGGAATCTCGGAATAAAGAATAAAAGATTGAGTTTCTCCACTGAGTGGTCACAACACCTCCAAAAGTAGAGTTAGCTGGTTATGTGATACGAATCAAATACACATTTCACCCTTAAGAAATAAATGAGTGTATCCCGCTCATGACGAGGTGTAATCGATACAACATTATGTGATAAAGTTTGTCAGTGAAGGTGGTGTTAAAAACCATAAAACTAACAGAGTGTCTCGTTTATAGAGAATGTCACGATCCTTGTGTTTAAAAGAATTTTATTGAGCAACTTTTCCTTGTGAGCGGTCGTTGTTAACCCGTTACAAGGCAAACTTATATAACCAATAAAACATTAGAATACCAATACATGTATGGTATATCCCATACTGGTGCCTGTAGATGACTAAGCTTTCGCCCATAGACATATTCCAGTGCCAATTTTTTACTAACATAATGAATTGTTTTTAACTTGTTCTGGTCATAACAATGTCTGAGACATTGCTCACTTGATCATATAAAAACAACTTGTTTCAATCTAAAAAGAGCTGTTCTTCCCATTTTTCAGTTGATTTTATTTACAATTTATTCCTAAAACGACGGTCAATGGTTACTTGTTAAATGGAAATAAAAAAAAAAAACAACACTACACTGGAGGGAAAGTTCTATAATCCTATAGAAATATCGAAGGAAAGTGTAAAATCGATACCGTAATAAACCAATACATGACAGAACACCTGGCATGGTACAGACACTTCAATAAAAAGTGGAGGAACCAAACCTCCTCTCTTAGTGAAATGATGCGGTAATACAAGTGTTTCCACGGGTGAGTAAAATGACAACCCTCATATATATAATCGATCGAATAGCGTTGTAACAAAGAACACTATAATCTTGAACATTATACATAATATATTTAATCTTCGTCACACAGAAGTTGTATAATATTAGTTCTGTTGAAGAGAGCCGATTGCGTCCATCTAAGATGTAATAACGAAACAATAATCAACTTTGAACCAACATCTAAAGTCTAATTGTCAATGCCATCTTTCGTCATCTGTGCAAAATTGACAGAATACATTTCAACAAGTGTTGATATCTTCCGAAAACATTTTGAAAGATGCGACGATTTAAAAAAAAATATTCTTGATTCATTAGTTTAGTAGTAAGAATACGATGGCGTTGTAAAGGGCATTTAATAGAAAAAAGGTCTTTATCATTATATCACACAGGAAAACTAAAATGTCAAACCAAGAGCCCCCTTCGTTAGTGCTGTCAACTGTTTAATCAATCAATTATATGCACTCGTTTGTGTTCAAATGAATTATTGAAATAAAGAATCTGAAAATGAAAGGCTAACTACATAACCAATAACACTACACAATCCTGTAACTAACCAATAACACTAAACAATCCTGTAACTAACCAATAACACTAAACAATCCTGAAACATACCTCTAATTCTAAACCTCTAATAGAGACAACGACAGAACTAGTTGAAATATAGGACTTGGTTAGGGACTCTCTTACTCCTTATTATTGATATATAGCCGCATGGCCGATCTGAAGAAACCCCATTACGGGTCATATACGAGTGACCCTATACAGTGATCATGAATATTCAATGATATGAGAATTACAGGCTATGACCTTTTTCGACCAATCGGATTGCTTGTAGCAAACAAAACAAGTTATCATTATTATTAAAACGCTATCATAATTACGTAACCGTGACATATATTGGACGCACGCGAGAGATGTGTTTTTAATCAGGTTGGGTTTGGATCAGACATATATCATGATAATATTACGTGAGATTTCCGTATTGGTGCTAGTTATTAGTCCGAGGATAGCTGTATTCAGTCCAATACAAGTATTATCGGACTAATAACTAGGCCAATACGGAAATCATAACGTAATGATATATTAATTAATAATAACTTTATTGTCATTAAACATATATAAACATGTCTGTGACAAATACAAACAAACAATTGTGTGTATGAAGAAAAAAAGACAAACATAATGAGTTATTTATGTAGCAATAAGACTTCTGTTCTCAGTTCTAATGACCGTTTCAAATAGAAGCCAATAACTCTAACATGTCGCTCGGAAGCAGGATTTAGTAAATAGACTAACTTTTGTTCATCAGAAAAATTTATGAAAATTTCATTATCTAATTCAATATTATTAAATAGAGATTCTCTCAGATTCTGATTTACTTTACATTTTAAAATAAAATGAGCTTCATCTTCAATGACTCTACAATTTTTGCATAGTCTTTCTTCACATGGAGATTTTATTATATCGACCCTTCTCTATTTCAAGACTGTGGTCACTGATACGAACATTTGTAAAAAATATTCCTGATTGAAAAATCATTAAACGATAAATAGAATTTTATTTCTAATGAAGGTTCTAATTTCAACAATAAAATATATGTTTTATCCTTTTGTTTTTATATCTTTTTCACCACAGGCCAATACAGCTATCGTTGGGCTAAATACTAGGCCAACACGAAGATAATCAGATAATGATATATTTAAATTAATGATAAAATATTCTCGTGTGTCTTTTATACTTTTCTCTTTTTAAGATAAAGTAGAGGCATTGTGAGCACCAATCATTTCTTCTGCATTGTTTATTTCCTTTCGCTTCCTTTCCATTTAGTCTCTTCAGTCGACAGTGTCGGTGTCTCTGTATTTTATCGTTGATATGTATGTGAAATCTAGAGAGAATCCGGAACACCAATAATATTCAGATCAAAGTCGACCAATACGAGAAAAAAAAACCGTATTTGTCGATTTAGACTATCTGTACCACAAAGGCAATTTTCGTCTTATTTATGTAAATATAACAGTAGTTAATTAATAAGTAGGTATGGAAGTTGTATGATAAAAATAACAAACCTCTTCATCCATATTACGTCATCAGCATTTATCTGGGTCAACACTAATATAGGTCATAGCTAATATGTGGAGTTTGTAGACATCGATATTAGCAAGGCTTTCAACAAAACATTTACAGTGATTTAGTCAAATTTTCTCTATTATAAGAAGATAGCCACAAAATTGCACACACTATCGCTTTGAATAAACTTACATAACCGTGTTGTTATATAATTAATAAAGTGAATATACGTTAGAGAATACCGAAGGGGCAATAAAAAATGGACAATCCAGAGAAACTGGCAACATTGGGCACACAAGACACAGGACAATGACAAACAAAACAGTACAACACAATGCAATATGTGCTGGATATCACTTTACACAAACAAACACTAATAACGTAAATAAGATATGAGCCATCCTAGCTACAAACAACTGAAGGTAAAGACGAAACGCACATTCAGTCGCTCTAAAAGGGTAAGTAGCTCCAGCTTCACTAGTGGTACCCTGGCAACATTGGGCACACAAGACGATGACAAACAAAACAAAAAACACAACACCATATGCGTTGGACACCACGTTACGCAAACAAACACAAATAACGTAAATAAGACATGACCCTTCCTACAAACAACTGGAAATAGAGGAATATACATATATGGAATATTTGTATGTTAGTGGATATTTTTCTAATTTCCACCTTACCTTAGTTTGGTGTTCTCCGCTGCACCAGTTCGTCCTCTTTAGAGCAGATTTGTTTTCCCTTTCTACATTACTTTTTCGTACTCGTACTCCCGATAGACGGTCTAACTATGTATGTAAAGTAAAATTAGAGTGGTGTTATACCTATGTTTAATCAATTCTGTGTTCAGACTGGGTTACAGTCGTCTCTGATGCTACCTGTTCCGAGTGTCAACTACTAAATGTATATGTGTGATACTCTATGTTATAATATCTGACAGTCTTGATATTAGTATATCAAGAATAAATACTAAAGTGTTTTTGTAAGTGAGAAGCAGATGGTAGGTGCTATGATTATTTAGTCCATCTTCAATATTACTAGACTGATACTAATGAAAAAAAGGAAACGATATCTGGTGTTTTTCTCTCCAATACTTTAGAAGATTAAAGCAAATATGTATATTAATTATTGAATGACACCTCTTCTTCTATTCCCGAAGGTTGAATAAACGGCGTAATGACGGTGCATATTTTGAACCTTAATCACAATTAAAACAGTCAACTGTCTCAGTGTCGTATTGGTTATCTTGGTAGCATCGAATGTGGTAGATTATGGGTTCAAGCCCCAGTCGGGTCAAATCAAAGAAGTCAAAATTGGTATTTGCTGCTTTTCCCTCTGCTCAGCATGCACATTGAGGAATAAGAGCAAAAACTGGTTTACTCGGAATCAGGATAATGTGTCAGAGTGTGATGCCATGTCTACCCACGCACGGTGTTTATCCTAGTGAGCTAACACTATTAAAATCCAACTGACCATGTTTGTCTATAGTACAAATCGAACTTCGTTATCGTCTTGTCGTAATGCAACTTGTTCATGCGATGATATAGTTTTAAAATGCCCACCTTGCTCTGAACAACAGTCACGAACTCACTTGAATAATGTCGAGTTAGAATTACAAGTTGCTGAAGCGTGGTGTCAGTAAGTCACCATAGTTTTACTTCACACAGAGTGTAGAATACCGAATAAATGTTCAACTTAAAAACCTATGCATCACGTACATTGTCGTTAAATATACAAAATTTATTTGTACGAGTTTTAGAAACTTGTAGAAGAGCAAGCCTGTGTGGAGTTTTTCTGGCCTGTTTCGCGGCGTGTGCAAATTAATCTTATATTTACTGAAAATGTACGTATATAGTGTTTATTCTGCAATATCAAAAGGTCAACAACAACCAAAAAAAAAAAAACAACTGCCAAATTGTCTGAAACGAGCAGAAAAAATCGTCGTTCTAATCGTTGTGAATGGTGTCCTCTGTGACGTCGGCGCTTATACTGTTACCGCAGCTCTACATAAATCGGGTACTAGTAGAAACGCTGTGTTAGGTTCATGACCTATAAAAAACACTGACGGTTATTTGACCCTTTTATTAGTCACACAATTGCAGGATCAATTGTACATTCAGTGTGTCTATGGCTAGGGATGTTACATATGAAGTGGTTGCACTCTTCAGTATATTTTCATCCATGGTTCTAATGAGTTCGAAACCTTCTCAGGGAGAGGTGTACAACATTATGTGATAAAGCTTGTCAATGACTTGCAGCAGGACGGTGGTTTGCCTAGAGTACTCCGGTTTCCTCCACCAATAAAATTGGCCGCCACGATATAGCTGAAATATTGTTGAAAGTGGCGTGAAGAACCAGAAAACCAACCAACCAACCGTCTAATGTAATAGCAAGTATAATCAAAAGAGTTACATAAAAATAGCTTTATCACCTGTTCAAGTGGTCCAGACTTGTCAATGTACACAATGCTAAGCCTAAGGTTCCGACATATATTAATTCCTCAATACCGCCGTCAATAATATAACCGCGTTTTAAAGGATACCTTGGGACAAATTATGTAATGTTAAATAATTCCTTGTAATGAAATGTACCACATGTCTTGTTTTAAGACAAATATCGACGTTCTACGTTTGTGCCAAAAAAAAAACCGTTCATTTTCAACTCAAACCCATTTCCGACAATTATACCATTGTGTCAATTTATTTTCATCAACGATTGTATGGAATGTAAAGAATTAATAATGCGTCCTGTAGTTAAGAAGTTCCGAAAGATTTCACCATTTTTTCTAGTCGCCATGACAATACGAAAGGGAACAGACAAAATCGTCCTTTCAACAAAATGGTTATAGGTATGTATATATATTAAACGACGCTCATTTCAATAGGCCCCCTAATGTATTGAAATTTTAATAATAAGAATAAAAAAAAATAGACAAAATACATTGCCATTTTATTTGATAACAAGTTGATCTGGTCATTGGTATTTGAGTTATAGAGTATCCTACTGCCTTAAGTGGTTTGTAGTGCCCCTCTTTATGCCTCTATCGTTTGGACCATACATTTTCTTGGCGGCAACCGACGGTAGTTGTTTGACGAAAGAATGCTGATGTGGACAACTGTACTATTTTTAATCAATAATATGATCATTGGGAATTTTAAACTTATGTAATTATGTTTCTATGTACAACAAACACATAATATTTTTCTAGCATTAACCCAGCTCGAACAAAAAAGGTTTGTGATGTAGTTAAATACCTTCTGCTATGTGTTTGGCGATAAAACGAAGGAGTGATTTGGTGATGGAAAACTGTGCAATAATTTGCAATCGGATATATTGTAATTATCACACAAAGTACCATGCTTACCTACGGCTTTGAAATGTGATAAATTTAATTATCACATATTTTATTGAAATAACGCCGAATTTGCATGTGTAATAAAAGCATAACTTGCGGCGTGTTATTTGCCTCCGGGGCAATAACATGTTATCTGCCCTCTTGTGAAGGACAATAACATGTTATCTGCCCTGGCAAAATATGTGATAAATTGATTAATACATGGCCTTTTTTCATATTGCCCTTGTTATCAGCCCTCGACTGATATCGTCCCTCGTGCTAAAAGCCCTCGGGCCGATATCAAGGTCTCGAGCTGATAACAAGGGCAATATGAAAAGGCCATGTATTAATCTATAATTATTGTTAGTATGATTACTGGTTTACATGTACAATATTTTATTTGCACCTAGCTAGCAATTCAAGTGCATTTGTTTCAAAGCGCAGAAATTGTATTATGTTTTTGTCTCATTTAGTCCTACGTATGTTTGAATGGGTCATTGTACATATATAACTATGACTATATACAGTCAAACCTGTATTAAGTGGTCACCAGTGAAACAAAGAAAAGGTGGTATTGAAGACAGGAGACCTCTTAAAAGAGATTCAATTCATATGCAAATTTATATAACAAGACAAGACAAATGTGTCTTTTTAGCACAGGTGACTGCTTAGTAGAGGTGACAGCTTGAACAGGTTTGAATGATTAGACAAATAATGTTCAACCATTTTACCATGCATGCAAATTTTTCTTAGATACATTGATTTGACTAGTTTAAAACAGATGATTATTTTAATTAATACTAAATTTCATGGTACCACCTAAAAAAATAGCCAAAAAAGTAACCTCGAAATGTACAAATTTAGTACTCCCGTCCTTTCGTCATTCATGATTTACCACCGGGTTCGTACTGCGAATAACACGACGGGTGCCACAGGAACTGCTTACCCTTCTGGAGCACACGAGTTAACCCTCGGCTTTTAGTGGGTTCGTGTTGCTCGATCTTTAGTTTTCTGTGTAATGTTGTTTGTCCTTTTGTATTTCTTCATTTTACCATTGTATTTCCTGTCCGTTTTCCATTTACGGTTTCTAATCATCCCTTAATAAGGTAATACACCACGGAATTAGGTGTCAACGAATATAAAAGATTCCGTCAACAAAGAATAAAAAATACCAATGAAAACCCTGGGATATTTGTGTTTGTGATAAGATTATTTAACGAGTTCATCAATACTTATGTATGAAAATGTCTGGAGCGTTTATATATACAAATGTAGTAAGCACGAAAGTTTGAGTGAAAGAATCACGTTATTCCGGATAGACTTAATCATTTATCAGATTACAATATGCCCGGCGGACTACTACATGCATAATTATCTTAATATCATTTTGTTGATTTGAGAAACGTTTCCTTAGTGATTTTATTTTCAAATAGGTACGTGTTAAATTTATCGTTTTGAACTTTCGTTCATATTTTAAATTGTTGAAACGAACGTTCTTCCAAATAGACAGTACGTTATAATTCTCTTGGGGTAAAAAAAAATGTACAACTACTGGTAATTTATTAAATGCCAACTATATATAAAAAAATGAAAGTGTAAGTTTATACATCTACTGGTAATTTATTAAATGCCAACTATATATAAAAAAATGAAAGTGTAAGTTGCCAAGTGATCAAAAGTGATGTTCAGCTGATAATGATAACCAGTCGTTATCAATCTGTGATGATCTATAGCGTATATGTCTTTTCTTGTCTATAATTTTACCTCATGTTTACATACACATATTACCATCAAAAATAGACCATGAAAAAAAAGATCTATAGTGACAAGTTTTGGAATACTCCACAATCTTTTAGTACACATTTTCGTAAGCAGTGGTGCGTCAGTAGTTTTAGCAATCAATTGAGGGTTAGGGTTTAAGGACACTTAGTCAACAATATGTCAGTTCTATCGTTGCGGTCAGGCGGTGGAAGAAACCTGAGAACTCAGAAGAAACCACAGACATGTCACTAACAAAGCATCATCTTGTATCGAGTACATCTGACCATGGGCGGGATTCGAGCTCACAACTTTACTTATGATAGGCACTGATAGTTCTAAATCCAACTACCACATGATCACGATCAGGACGACCCCACAATTTGTTTATGTATATGTGTCTCTCTATACCTATGATTTTATGTATGTTTAAACATGTGCGGATTTGGTATGTTTGCCAATGTGGTTAAAGAGATCCTCAGAACTAATGTTCTATGTTGTATTTGTATATATATGCTTCCGACTTTAAATCAAAATTAGTTACTTACTTACTTATTTCCTTACTTACTGACTGACTTACTTACTTACTTACTTACTTACTTACTTACTTACTTACTTACTTACTTACTTACTTACTTACTTACTTACTTACTTGCTTGCATGCTTTCTTGCTTGCTTGCTTACTTACTTACGACCACTGGAAATCTTTATCACATGCAACTGAATCGAGTTCACCATACCGTGTGGTAACTTCAACGTAACCTTAATGGTAACAGGCACTGCTTGCATAGCTATGAAATAAAAGGTGATGGTAACTTCCTCCAATATCAACATAACGAACAATCATCTCTTATCTTAACTGAACTCACAGAATACAAAATAGACCATGACATGTGAGTTGGAAGCCCAGTTCCTGTCTTGGGACAGACACAAGAATGTGGTGGGGTTAAACCGGTTAATGCATGAGCACAAATCTCTTAAGATCACGACCACTGTGAATGTATATTTGTTCCCCTATATAATTTATTATAAAAAAAAATCCATAATATTTCTTCTTTCAGGAACAAATATCCTAAGCTGGTTTTTTTTGTCAAGAATAAATCATGACAGCACTAATTTTTTCCGTAATAAATATTGTAAGGTAATATGTTCTCCAATTGGAAAAATGCCATGGTGGAAATTATATTACATGACACAAGACAAGCCCATAGACAATAAATTATTCATGGTCAAAATACATAGCAACTATGTACCTTTATCCTGCAATTGTATGATTGTGTGTTTAATGCTTTTCTTGTTTTAGCTGAAAACATTGAATTTTTAATGACATTTGGCTTGTTCAACCATCTTTGTTGCTGACTTACGGGTGAATGTCTGGAATAATAACCGCAACTGCAATATACAAATGTACCTACCTAATAATAAAACGTAGATTTCAAATTTAATGGGTACAACGCATTAATGGAATAATTGTTATCAGGTACACTCAAAATCGAAAGACTGGAAAGTCAAATAATATAACAACTTTTTGAGAGCAATTATTTTGGTTTCAATAAAGACCAATACATCTTTAGATGTTGATGACTAATTGATAATTTTTTTTTACATTTATAATTGTTTCGTTCTATATACGAGTAATGAGCTTTCATCAACAAATTCAACTTTTCTATCAAGTATTAAGTTAAATATGAGCATTCACCGACCCTTCCATAGACTGTCTATGATTATGTTTAATTCATTTTTGTGATGGTGTGTTTTCATTTTGAGTAGTAGTGAATACAGTCAAACCTCCCTAAAAAGGCACCTCTATACACCAAAATACTGTATATAAAGGACAGCCTCATTCTCCCCAATAATGAACGGTGCATATTATCTTAACATGTATATAAAGGGCAATTGCTCATAAAGAGCACATTGAGGTTTGGCTGGATATGTATGTTTTGTTCATATCGATCAGTATTGCAATTGCAGATCCAGTTATCAAGAAGGGAGAGTTGAAATCCAATTCAACGTTTTCACTCCGCCACTTATGTTGCCTGTCCATAGCCCTGACCTGGATTTCTATTGGCATATATTGAGGCCTCTGTGTGTTCAATGAGTTGTGGTGAGAGGTTATTGTTCGTTTTTTTATAATATTTGTTAAATTGTTTACCATTACTGTTTAAACTTTCCTTTTCATAGCATAACTTCACAGAAAAACAATTTCGTTTTTGTTTGTCAAAATCGTATTGCAACCATTATCATGCAAATTGCGTTCGCTAAGCTTGAACAATTGACGTCCACAAATATCGACCATTCTGTACCCCATCACCGTTTTCAAATATTTGTAAGGCATGTGTACAACTTTAATTCTCAATTGCTTCTATTTTGTATTAATACGAAAAGCTATATTTCATTAACTTGTCAATTGATATTTTTTTTTATGTTTTAGAACTATCTCTCAAAATAATTCAGCAATTTTATTGAATCAAAATCTCGTATATTTTAATTTAAGGAAACCGTGCATTTTACCATACTAACAGAATCAGGCTTGATTAATTTCAAAATTAACAATTGCAAATATTAAATACATTATAAAGATGGCTCAAAGAACAAAGACACATTATTGAACCTTTCAAAGGATTGGACTCATTAATTAAATCGTCTTAATTATCAGTTTGAAATGGACAGCAATTTAATTACGAAAGAATCAGTTATAATATATACATGTGCAATGCAGCATAATGTAGTCATCACAGACTCAACATATAAGCGATATTTATTAATTTCATTAATAAACGAGAGAAATATTAATTAAGATTTGCCATATAGATAATATAATGATTGAAATTAAAGCAAGAATTTGAATACAATCAAACCTGTATTAAGGGGAGACCTTTTGGGACAAGGCTTGAAAGAGGTTAAATTTATATGAAATATTCTATGTCAGGACAAGAAAAACGTGACCTTTTAATACAGGTGACTGTTTAATAGAGGTGACAACATTGGCAGGTTTGAATGTAGTTTTATGACCAATGATTTGACCAATCAAAATAGTGATATTACTCATCGAACTTTTCAGTTAATACCATAGGAATGGAGCAGAGTTACTCAAGAAATTTTTATCGATATTCGATTAGATCTGAAATATCTGAAGAGAAAGAGACTTGGGGCGGATATTGAATTATTTTAAGTTGTAAATGTATAATTAGTTTTGCCGCGAAATTGAATTTGAACTTGTCAGAAAATTAGAACCTATTTTAACCAAATTGTGACACTGTAATACAATGGCTCTTTTTAACATGAAATCGAAAATTTTCCTCAAAATGAAAAATACATCATTGTCCATTAAATGATGAAACTTAACGAAGTGTGTAATTTTTAGATTTATTGTATAAGCTGTCTTTCCAATTCATAAGGTTTTCTATTAGACTTGAATATTCTTCCACACGCGCGATACAAGAGGAATTGATAAAGTCGCTAAAGATTAATGTAGAAAAATGTCACCAAAGGGCCACTTTGACAGAATTGTTTTGAGATTTGAATTCCAATCAAAATGTCTGACTGTGTTTTTTTTAGATAACGCATGTTTCTTATAATCTATTTTCCTGTTTTAATAATACATAGCTGTTATTTTGGTTTCTATACTTTTTAATTTAAGATTCAAACTCACAATTGATAACGAAAATAAAAAACCAGGGATTACATATGATTAAATAAAAGAAAATATACCACACTGTCAAAACAGTTCCAAAAAATACAATCGCGAAAACGGTAGGAACTGACAAAAATCCATAGCCCTAACACACGGATATATAATATGACCACTCACTCTCCCGGCTTGGTACATGTATATACTTTAAAATGGCCGAGTTAAGTTGGTCTTAGTGGCCCAAACTTCCCATATCAGTGAAATGATGCGGTATATGCAAGTGTTTTCCATATGTGAGGAAAATGCTGATCATAATGTATAATGATGAGTAGTTTAGCACAGAGTCCTTATCTTGAGGTCTCATGTCTTATTTACGTTATGTGTGTTTATTTGCGAATAGTGGTATCCAACACATATTGTTGTGTTCTTGTTTGTCTGTCATCGTTTTGTGTGCCCAATGTTGACGGCGTCTTTGGATGGTTCATTCTTCATTGCTTCTTCGGTTTTTTCTAACGTTTATGTACAAACCGATACCACGAATGAAATTTACATTTCACAACTCACACGCTACGCTTGAGCTTGCAGATTGTGTTCAGAAAAAATTACAGCGTCACTATCTTTTTAAATACTGAACTATTTAAGCTTAAATAAGCGTATCATATTATCTTTCGCGATACCAAGACTTTATTGAAAATAATTCGGTCATTTGCCCACGGATGACGTAAAATGGTATTGGTAAATAGATTTTGGGTTCCAAGTTTATCATTGTCTCTAAATTATGTCTTCCGATAGCCGATAACAAATAAATGATAGGTTTTTAAGGCCATCGACTCTCATTTGAAGAACAAGTATTATACATAATTATGACGACTGTTGGGTCACGAAAAATAAATATATTGCGCATTAAGGTCAAGAAATAAACATAGAGAATACTGAAGGGTCAATCAAAAATGGACAATACAGAGAAACTGGCAACATAATACCTTATGTTGCCAGTTTCTCTGGATTGTCCATTAATACGCAATATATTTATTCTTCGTGACCCAACAGTCGTCATAATTATGCATACTACTTGCTCTTCAACTGAGAGTCGATGGCCTTAAAAACCCATCCTTTATTTGTTATCGGCTATCGGAAGACATAATTTAGAAACAATGATAAATTTGGAACCCAAAATCTAATTACCAATATCATTTTACGTCATCTGTGGGCAAATGACCGAATTATTTTCAATAAAGTCTTGGTATCATGAAAGATAAGATGCTACGCTTATTTAAGCTTAATAGTTCAGTATTCAAAAAGACAGTGACGCTGTAAAATGTCTGAACACAATCTGCAAGCTCAAGCGTAGCGTGTGAAATAACTTCATTCGTAGGAGCAGTTGGTGCATAAAAGTTGAGGAAATGAAGAATGAACAATCCAAAGACGCTGGCAACATTGGGCACACAAGACACAGGATGGACGAATCCAAGAACAAAGAACAAACACAACACAGAAAACAGGTGAGAAACACGGACCCAAGCAAATACCGGGTTACAATCCAAGTGCTCGCGAAGGGTAGGCGTTTCCTGTCTCTTATATTACTACCATGGTGTGAAAAAATGTAGCTTGGCAATTTTGAAATCTTATATTGTGCCATTAAGTCTGATAGAAAGTGACAATTAATATCAAAGTCGAGGTAAATGTCACGATAGGAGGCAGAGGAAGCTTTTCCTGTGATCTCAAGTTCTTAGCAAAGTCCTTACCTCCAGTTGTTTGTAGGAGGGCTCATGTCTTGTTTGCGTTGTTTGCGTTTGTTGGCATATAGTGGTGTCCAACACATAGTGTGTCGTGTTGTTGTTTTGTTTTTTCTTCGTCTTGTGCGCCTTGTGTTGCCGGTTTCTCTTTATTGTCTGTTTTTGGTTGCCCCTTCTGTGTTCTTTAACGTTTATTCATTGGATTATTGATCGACAGAACATTATCTGCGATTTAAGGCTTTTATAGCTTCTGTAATATTTTTGCATAAACTCTGCCTAATAGGTGTAAAGGAAAAGGATTGACAAGGAGAGGAGCACATTTTGTTCTCTTGGGGACGTGAATGATTGTTTGTTACAAATCATGCTATCCTAACAGGACAAAATAAAGAAAACGAACGTTTCGGAACATTAATGGATATAATACGACGAACGACAACACGATTGGCTGCATGTTTGATTGATTTGTGTATCGCATCGAGCGTGCAGTATTCAAGTTTAAATTGGATGGTCCCTACTATATTTTTCATGTTTTCCATCAGTCTGAAATCCAAAATGTACGTCAAAATTGGACCCAAACTGTGTATGAATAACGAGCTGAGAGATACAAAATCCAGCGAGCTTCTAGTTTTATTAGTAATACTTTCAATATAATCAGCGATACAAATATGCTTCACATGACATAGACATATAGCATTGTAGAAGAAGTATTAGAAGTTGCCTCCGTTTTTATCTTAGCTATTCTAGGACATGAGTCTTATACAAGCGAACAGCTGTTTTAACCAAGGCGTTTTGTGGGTTGTTTTAAACCTCCATACATCCATTTTATTCTTTCGGTTTCTATTTTTGTTGTATAATTATTGCGACTTTGATTCCTTCCTATTTCTGGTTTTCTAATTTGTATTAACTTAATGAGAAAGGTTTTATATGTACAATTATATCGATTACCCAACAGGTAACAGGTACTTGGAAAATCAACCTTGCTAACAAATTGATCAACGACATCCGTAATGTATATCAGTACTCGTATTTGTGGTGTTGGACTAGTATCAGCTTACATGTAAACAAAGGAAAAATATATACATTTGTTTTAATACAAGTTGTTTTAAACCTTCATAAATCCATTTTGTTCTTTTGGTTACTATTTTTGTTGCATAATTATTGCTACGACGATTCCTTCCTATTTCTGGTTTTCTAATTTGTATTAACTTAATAAGAAACCTCGTGTATACTGATTACCTAATAGGTAATTGCACAAAGCCACCTTCCTAACAAATTGATAAACTACATTCGTAACATATATATTTCGTAACTCGTGATTGGACTAGTATCAGCTTATATGTAAACAAAAGAAAAAATACATATACATTTTCTATGTAAGTACATTTTGTATGCATAAAATAGATTAATGTAGAGAAAAAAACGGGGAAATGCTTGGTTTTAATGCATATAAATAATGATACTAAAAAAGTTTTAATTTGGAAAAAAGAGAGATGTCTGAGGTCGGTATCCTTTCTAAGTAAGTAAAAGCTATAAGGTAGTTGGTTTAGATTAAAATGAAACCAAATTATAAATGTGTATCAGTGCAAAATCTAGACAATGCTACATAATAGGTAAATCATCATGACAAATATGGTATAAGAAAGACATAGTTTCTCCGATGCGAGAGATTAGATAATGTAATTACATATCTCGTACCATTTTTTGGCAATCTAATTTTCTACATTAGAAAATACGTAACTATTTTGCTTTACAGTTAAAACCTCTGGAGAAAGTTCAGATATATATATAAACTAGAGGCTCCCAGGAACCTGTATAGCTCACCTGGGTATAATAACAACATCAGTCAATAAAACTTGATAAAAAATAACAAATAGAGCCCTAGTCATTGCAGACCCCCTCTACAAAATAATTTGGGTAGGGGTTCCCCCTTTAATGTATGTTATCAACATTGCTATAAAAAACATAAATGAAAATGAGTCTCAAAATTTAGCTTTTGCTACTTCACATTTTGTAATAGAGTTGCTTCCCTTTCATTATTTGAGTAACCAAAAGCAGTGAAAGTCAACAAAAAAATGCATTTCAAGAGGAATAACTCTTCACAGAGTTGTCGGACATTTTCAAGTTTTTTTTGTAGATATTGACATGCTGAACATTTTGCAGTTTAAACTTGACATCTATTTCTTATAGTTTTTGAAATATAAGACGAAAAGTATTAAAATTTTAAAAATTTGATGAAAAAAGGGCAATAACTCCAAGATGAGTAATTAGATTTTCTTCACAATTGCAGGGTAGGTAGATCTTGACATGCTGCACATTTTTGCAATTCAAACTTATCATCTATCTCTTATAGTTTTTTAAATAAAAAACGAAAAGTATTAAAATTTTGAAAATTTGATGTAAAAAATGGCAATAACTCCAAAATGGGTATTGGGATTTACTTCAAAATTGTCGGGTAGGTAGATGCCGATATGCTGCACATTTTTGATGTTCTAACTTATCATCTATATCTTATAGTTTTTGAAATAAAGAACGAAAAGTATTAAAATTTTGAAATTTTGATGAAAAAAAGGGCAATAACTCCAAGATGGGTATTTAGATTTTCTTCACAATTGCAAGGTTGGTAGATCTTGATATGCTGCACATTTGTGCAGTTCCAACTTATCATCTATCTCTTGTAGTTTTTGAAATAAAAAAACGAAAAGTATTAAAAGTTTGGAAATTTGATGAAAAAAGGGCAATAACTCCAAGATGGGTAATGAAATTTTCTGCAATATTGCAGGGTTGGTAGATCTTATCATGATGAACATGTTTGGAATTCAAACGTATCATCTATCTCTTATAGTTTTTGAAATAAAAAACGAAAAGTATTAAAATTTTGAAATTTGATGAAAAAAGCGCAATAACTCCAAGATGGGTAATCAGATTTTCTTTACGATTGCCGGGTAGGTAGATCTTGATATGCTGCACATTTTTGCAGTTTCAACTTATCATCTATCTCTTAGTTTTTGAAATAAAGAACGAAAAGTATTAAAATTTTGAAAATTTGATGAAAAAAGCGCAATAACTCCAAGATGGGTAATTAGATTTTCTTCACAATTGCAGGGTAGGTAGATCTTTACATGCTGAACATTTGTGCAGTTTCAACTTAATATTTATCTCTTATAGTTTTTGAAATAAAGAGCGAAAAGTATTAAAATTTTGAAAATTTGATGAAAAAAGGGCAATAACTCCAAGATGGGTAATCAGATTTTTTCACAATTGCAGGGTAGGTAGATCTTTACATGCTGAACATTTGTGCAGTTTCAACTTAATATCTATCTCTTATAGTTTTTGAAATAAAGAGCGAAAAGTATTAAAATTTTGAAAATTTGATGAAAAAAGGGCAATAACTCCAAGATCGGTAATTAAATTTTCTTCACAATTGCAGGGTAGGTAGAACATGCTGAACATTTTTGCAGTTTCAACTTAATATCTATCTCTTCTAGTTTTTGAAATAAAGAGCGAAAAGTATTAAAATTTTGAAAATTTGATGAAAAAAGGGCAATAACTCCAAGATGGGTAATCAGATTTTCTGCAAAATTGCAGGGTTGGTAGATCTTATCATGCTGAATGTTTGCATTTCAAACTTATCATCTGTCATTTATAGTTTTTGAACTAAAAAACGAAAAGTATTAAAATTTTGAAAATTTGATGAAAAAAAATGGCAATAACTCCAAAATGGGTATTGGGATTTACTTCAAAATTGCAGGGTATGTAGATCTTGATATGCTGCACATTTTTGCAGTTCCAACTTATCATCTATCTCTTATAGTTTTTGAAATGAAGAGCGAAAAGTATTAAAATTTAGAAAATTTGATGAAAAAAGGGCAATAACTCCAAGATGGGTATTCAGATTTTTTCACAATTGCAGGGTAGGTAGATCTTGCCGTGCTGATCATTTTTACCCCATGTCAGATTTCTGATATTATTAACGGTTTTTGAATTATTACCAAAAACGCGCAATTTTACCATATGTTCTATTTTTAGTAACAGCGGCCATGTTGATTGGTGCCCGGCTTCACTGGACACAATTTTAAAACTAGACACCCTAGTGACGATTCAGACAAAGTTTGGTTCCAATTGGTCAGGTAGTTTCAGAGGAGAAGATTTTTGAAAAAGTTTACGACGGACGACGACGGACGCCAAGTGATGGCAATAGCTCACATGACCCTTCGGGTCAGGTGAGCTAAAAAGGACTTAGTTTCTCTACTGCAATGTCTCTCTAAAAATGATGGGGGTTCCGCCCAATTGTGCGAAATCGGGACGAATCAAATACACAGCTCACCCTTAAGACATAATGTAACAAAGTGCCCTATATTTGGAGAATTCTGCACTCACACTCGTTAGTTTAATGACTATGATTTGGTCCAATAACCCGTATGAGTTGGATATTCTACGTTCACCTTGCTCTTCCAAGGGGATTCGTACTGATCGACTCGGGTCTAAATAGAAATTCAATTATATTGTTTTAGATATTTCTTATAGTGAAAAGTCAGTTGACAGGTCACTGTGTTTAACGCCACTTTCAACAAAAATTTAGTTATATCGTGGAGGTAAGTGTTATTGGTGGAGGAAACCGGAGTATCCGGTGAAAACCACGGACCTCTCGCAAGTTACTGATAAACTTGATCACATAATGTTGTTTCGAGTACACCTACCTTGAGTGGGATTCGAATTCACAACTTTAGTGGTGATAGGCACTGATTGCACAGGTAGTTGTAAATTCAACTACTACACGAGCACGACCACGACGGCCCCCTCTCTTTTTCGATGCAATTTAAAAATCCAAAATAACCTTATCTGATATTAACCCCACACAAATATATATGTATATTAGTAAGTAGTGATATGGATGTAAATGAACATGAGAGACTATTCAACATTACACTATTAGATGCAGACATCTTTTTTCTGAAATAAAGAAACTTTGAATACAACATAAAGAAAGAAATGGAACCAGATAAAAAGTATAACGGTCAATAGACTAATACAAAAATGATGAAATTTGATAGATAAGAAATACCTGTTATGTACACCATACAATTGTTAACCTCCGCTTTCAGAAACAAAAATGTGGCGGGGTTGAACCGGTTAATAGGACTGTCAACTATGAATTTTATTCGATGTATTTTGACCTTCAGTTGACACCATGTAAATATAGCACAGCTTGCTGATTTGGAATAGACATTGAAATATATATATAACAGCGTAATTGCTTCTCGTCATGATATATCTGACAAATTATTTACTTAAGCAAAACTCATTCACTGACCACAATTATAAATAAGATATTTTAGCCACGGGAGCTGCTTTTGTAAATGTCAAAGCATGACATTTCACAGGGGAAAATACTGAACTCGATTTTCTTTTCTTTTAAAAATGATATGATCACTGGAATCATATCAATATTATCTCATGTTAATCGCACGATTGAGACCAGGTTGTTTTAACGACAATTTTCAACAATATTTAAGTCATACCGCGAACGATCAGTTTTAATGACGGAGGACACTGAAATACCCAAAGAAAACCACTGACCTAATGCATGTCAATGTCAAACGTAATCACATAATGTTACATAGTGTACATCGACGGGGAAAATTGAAGTAACCTTATCGAATTCTGGTTATTCTCTTTATGTCCCTTGTTATATTTGCTCCCCACGATTTTTATATTATTTGCTTTTAATTTTTTTTTTAATTTATTTTATTATGAGCGTACCTAATAAAGGGTATTGCAGATCAGCGTCGCACGCACTAAATTAGATATATACGTTTTTATTTTCGCTTTGTTACTGTCCCTTTTACACAGGAATCGCCCATTTAATTCCATATCCATGCTTCGTATAGTATTTGGATGTATAACTGCATGTGCAACTCAGTGCATATAACCACTAAAGTTGTGATTTCGAATCGCGTTCATGGCGAGGTGTGCTCGACACAACATTATGTGATTAAGTTTGTCAGTGACTTACGACAGGTCAGCGGTTTTCTTCTTGTACTCTGGTTTCCTTCACAAAAAAACTGATCGCTACGAGATAACTTTTTAAAGTGGCGTTAAACACCATAGTCTTAACCCTAACTCATTATCTATTCGCACTTGGACACGCTGTATTGGTCTCAATTCTCCATCATTTCAATATCTACGTCATTTTGACAAACACTGTCGTAATTTGTGTCATTCCCGTTGCAATATCAATCACTTCAATATGTACGTCATTTTGACAAACACCACTGAAATTTGCGCCACTTACGTTATCAGGGCATATTGATATAGATGATGCAACGTATGGCGATTTAAGATTACAGTTGTCTCTAGTATATATTAATCAGTGTGTTCCAGAAAACACGTGTCATTTATCAATAAAATTTATTCAATCAAAACAGATTGTGATGGTGACTTATGGTATAATGACAATCTTATAGGCAAATGGTGGGTGGGAAGAAAATAAACAGAACCATAACTGTTTATTTTCACCATCTATTTTACTATGGAGAAAATTGAACGTTACGACTATACATTAGAATTATTGTCATTATACAATAATGCACAGTATGACTTAAGAAGAGTTTGATGATACCAAAGGGGTAATCAGAATCCTTAAATCGAAGATGGACAGACAACACAATCGCCAATAGAAAAAGGACAAAAGGATAAACCACGATCTACAAAACACTACACAGAAAACTAAAGATAGAGTAACACGAACTCCTTTAAAAACGAGTGTGAACTTAGTTCCTGCTTCACTAGTGACACCCGTCGTGTTACTCAAGTTACCAACTTAACCTTAGACGAGGACAGAGTACCGAAATGTTATACGAGTGAAAAGGAAAGATACAAACGATCCGGAAAAAACAACAAAAGGAATACACAGATAAAGGTAAAAACAAAACAAATGAAGATATTAAAGTTCAATGTAATATTTAAAATTTCTGAAAATGAAAAGGAAACATACTCACCATAATATATTAACAGACAATGGGGACACATATCTGTACAACAAGAGTATAACAATAACATGTTTACTATAAATGTTAGATATACCAAGTAGTAGCTAAATGCAAGCTGTTGTTTGTGGTGGACTAAACGTAGCATTTCACCACGATATATTAAATATATTTGCTCTTAGCAAAAAACGCAATTTTTGGCGTTTATTCTTCAACCAAATAAAGACATAGCCATTCAACTGACTGTTCCTGTTCCAAAATATGCTTTCTTCTCCAAAACATGTCAAATAATTTACTCCCATATTAAGCACATTTAGTTAACAAAACGATTAAATGGTTCTAAACACCACTGAGCCGTATTTTTGTTTCTTATTCGGATCTCAAATATACAAACAAAAATTGAAAAAAAAAATATAATAAGAACAAAATCGTGGGGAGCACGAATTTCCCCCAAAACCGGAAGTAAGACACGGTTCACCAGAAGAGTTAACATCTCATGTACCTATTATATACATAGATGAAATCTTAATAGAATCGTTTCAGTGTAAATGTTATTGGGTATTTTGGTTATAAATATACTTCAAAGCCTGTTGAATCCAACATATTAACTGTCACAATTCAAAGTTGATGTTATATGGATTTGTTGTTTGTGATTTTTTACTTCTTTATTGCTTTGGTTATCTGCGTCTTTGCTCTTTGCTTTAGTGTGAGATATTTTATGATGTATATGTTACAGCATGTATGAATACCTTCTATTAACTATTTGTTATTGTTCTAGTATTTGCTTACAGTTTGGAGTCGAGACATTATGAATGGTAGGGATGTGACCATAGAAAATGATTAACCCTGGCACTTTTGTTTCTTTAACCACATATGCTCTTTCGTTGACCTTTTAATGTTATTTTTGTCTAGAGAATCTGTTAGGAGCAACTGGGTTTTTTTGTAATTTAGTTTTTTACATGTTGAGATGTATGGTAATTTTAGATATTCACGTTATCTAATTCCTGATAGAGCACGTTCAACGAATATTAATGTTAGAAAATTTGTCTGTTGAAACTGGATCTAAAATAAGCTGACGTTCATTTATTTAAACTATCTAGTTTGTAAGATGAGCTATTTTTTTATTCAACGATATATCGATGTGTCCACTGCAAGAGTGCTTAAGAGGTGATACGAAATCTTAGAACATTTTGAAACTTGTTACGTCTATTTTTGCTATGTTGCATATCACTTTCATAGAGTGGCTGTCTACCGCCATGTAAACAATTTGACTGCTAAATTGTGGAGAGAACAAGATCATTATTGACATGATGATGATGGGGGTCTATACCGTTTTGCCAGATGAAACAGAAAATGTCCATGAGTAGAAATATGGTTCCACTCGTACACATCGCTATGATCCAATCAGTCTTAGTTCTAAAATCTGTGTGTTTAGAAGTGGAACTGCAAATATGTATTGTATATTGTATAGTCTTATAGTAACTCGAATATGGACACATAATACAATGACTAAATGAAAGAGGAAAAATACAAACAATGTTCTACAAAGCCCTACAAAGAAAACAAATGATTAAGGATCACGAACCCCATGAAAAACCGGGGTAAACGCAAGTGCTCTGGGAGAATAAACTATTTCTGCTCCTCAAGACACATAGCTCAAAATGGACGTTGTATAAGATAAAACAAACATCATATCTTTGCAAATGTAATAAAATATTAGCGCCAGAAGAAGGTATTAACAAATGATATTTTTGGTGAATGGTCCGAATGGGGTCTTAAATCAAATATCTTGAAATGTTTTTTTTTTCTATAAATAAATGTGTGATTTACACATTCTATAAAGTATTGAGTTACAAAAAAACAGTGGCCGACGTGATCGTGATCGTATGGTACGGTAGTTGGATTTACAACTGCCGGTGCACTCAGTGCCTATTACCACTAATGTTGTGAGTTCGAATCCCGTTCATGGCGAAGTGTACTCGATACAACATTATGTGATAAAGTTTGTCAGTGAATTGCGACAGGTCGATGGTTTTCTCCGGTTTCCTCCACCAATAAAACAGACCGCCAGATATAACTGAACTATTGTTGAAAGTGGCATTAACCACTATAAACCAACCAAACCAAACCAAAAAATACATTTTGATGTAAATTATATAACTGAAATTAAAAAAAAAACTGTTCAAACTATAGCGTTTGACAATATAACTAACTCGTACCACACCATAACATTGAAAGATGAACGGCATATCTTAATACAAATCCTCACTCTGCAATGTCCTTGCTTAAACAATGACTACAGGCTCATTTGAGATTTGCAAGATATTATATTCATTCCAAAACAAAACGTCTTAACCATTATATTACCGTGATAACCTGGTCATTGTTATCATCTTTAATATCAAGTTCATCCTCAATATACACTTGTGAATATCCGCAATTTCAAATAGCACTTGGTTGAATTATCAATTAAGCATATTTTATTTGCTCAAAAGATTAGCAGTTGGGATTTAACACAAGTTATGACAACAATTATTTAAAGCCAACCCTCTACAATTTATAACAAATTATATACATAACAGCAACCATACAATGAAAAACAAACAATGCACAAAATTGTGAAAAATCAAAGAAAGAGCCATGGTAACCTATTGATTAAGGGGGAAACGTCTACTCAAGAAATAATGGGGGAAAGTGAGAAGACATACATGATTAACCCAACATTTTTTGCTGTTTTAGTCGAAAGAATTGTAACCGCGGATTTTTTTGTTTTTGGTTTTAATGGGTTATTTATTTTTCTTTTAACTTAAAACATTATGAATGCAAATATATATCATAGTGATACATATGTACCATCAGCAACACATTACTAAGAATTTTGAACCACATCGGTGGTGTAATGGTTAGCGTGCTAGTGTCTAGCGTGGTAGATCGTGGGTTCATCGGTGGTGTAATGGTTAGCGTGCTCGTCTAGAGTTTGGTAAAACTGGTCAAACGAAAGACTATGAAATCGGTATTTGTTGCTTCATTTCTAAGTACACAGCTTTAAGGAGTAAGAAGAAAACATGCTTGCTCGGAATCAGTATAATGTTTCCGAGTGGAGTGGCATGTCTACACTCAGATTCTTGTTTCAGTAAGCTAGCACTATAAAAAAAAAATCAATTAAGCGTGTTGATCTAGTACGAAACGGACATCATCTGATCATCATCATTTTATTTAGTATAACTTGTTTTCATCATGATACATCTGAAACATTGTTCATTTTGGAGTCTAGCAACAACGACACACCCACTCACTCTCTCACCAAATATTTTGTTTTTGACAAAAGGCCAAAGTAGAGATTTATGAACCATAGCCCTAGGCGCCGTTACTTAGTCATTTTGTATTCGATATATATTACTATTAATGCAATACTATAAACTTAACATTTCTGAATATACCATTATGGATTTCATTGGCAAAAAGTCATTCTTCATCAATGTCTACATTACAGAAATCAAAGCTGTCAGAGGTGGTAAAATTGTTGCAACCTTACTCCTGCTAGCATTAAGTTGATACACTGACCATTCCTTTATTTATTGATGTTTTCACGTTGTGCTGTCAAAAACAATAGTTTAATCAAGGGTTATAATTTGTTTCTGTTTATATTCGCCATTTTCCATTCTGTGCACGACGTTAATTACGTTATGTCAGGCAGAGATAAAACCAGTATATCGAACTTAATGAAACTCGTATCATATTCGCTGAATAGCTTGACTTAACACCAATCAAAAATCAAATAAACACACAATATTGTAGTTTTGTCAAAGTCTACATATGTTAATCTTTTGTATAAGTTTCTTCGGAGATTGTAGAAAAAAAAGAAAGAAAATATTCACACAAACACATTATATAAGAGACTATTTTTTTTATATTTTCTCTTGTGAGAGAGTATATTTCATACATGATCGCTATTGCGGCTTCATGGTAGCCATTGTTGGTGTGATAGACTTTAAAATTGGTACCTGTTGATTCTGTATCAGGAAAATATGACACAAAGAAGCTACATGTCTACCTGTAACATAGTCGTAGTCAACTCCGTTCTTCTTTACAATTTATCAATTATCACCAGGGGTCCATTGTTAAACTTGTGATTAAGCTAATCATATGATTAGCCCTAATTACATGTTTAATTCCTAATCAAATACTTAGCTAATGCAATGATTAAATTCTGTTGCTGAACTCTTTTTTAATGAATGTATAAACTAATCATATTTAATCGTTGAATTAGCTAATTATGTGATTAGGAATTAAAAATGTAATGATATGATTAGCTTAATCATTAGTTCAACAACGGACCCCAGATGTTTACATAAAGCACCTATAGGAGTGCCACTAATGGAACACGAACTGCTTACCCAACCCCAGCACATGCGTTCACCCTTAATTAGTTGGGTGCGTGTTAATCAAACTTAAGTCTATGTAGTGTTTTAGTTACCCTTGTTTATCTTTGTGTCATTTGGCCATATGACATCGTTTAAAACAGAGTTCCAAATAACTTCTAGTGAACATTCTAAGTCATCGACCATATTTTGAATATGATTTTTTTTTTTAATCTTAAACATAACTATTATCAACATTATACAGTTATATACATAATAAGGCAACATACAGGGTTAGGATAGGCTAGTGAACGGACACTTGGATTGCTTAAAGGAAACATACCATACTGTTTAGAGACTGCTATGATGTATTCACATAGACAATATTTTGTCATTGACCTCCTGTTGCTAGGTAAATCTTACCTTCTCGTTTATTGGTAGTAAGCATGACATCCACAATAGTACAATTTCTTTTAAGTTTTTCCCAAATCGTTGATTTGCCCGTCAAGCATGCATAGAAAAACTTAGCTAAATTAGGATATCCTGTGTAAGCTTACATGTTCCCAAAGACGTAATAAAAACGTAGATATCTAAATTAGTTGGCTCTCAATCTTCGATTTTGAGTGTACTTGATAAAAGGTTTCTCTAGATACGGGTCGTACGCACTAGATTAGATTTCTACGTTTTCTATTATTGTGTTAACTGTTGTTGTGAACTGAGTTGATACTACACACCTGATGTTAAACAGTAAATCAATATTTATAACTCAACAAAATGATTGTCTTTATTGTATACTATGTAGGCTAATAAGATCAAAACAAAACCCTTTGATATTAATGTCATTTACGTTGGATCATTTTGTGCGTAATAATATTTACGTCACAAGAGCGAAAATATAGTACATTTGGAACATAACCTTTTTTTTTAAACAATGGACTTTCATTATACACCAAATTCTGTTTGTGTAAACTGCACCAGACTATCATTAATATACAGGTGTGGTACCTCAGTAATACCAATATTTGTTTACATCATTTTATATGTTGTCCTGTGCACAAGTAACCATTACTCTTCTCGTAGACTGGTATAAACCGTGAGTGAGCCAAGCTCCAAATCAGCAGTTGTTCAGGTATATCGACAATTGGATATTTTTGCCTGGTGAAGGTTCACTAACCATCACAGACAAACTTGTTCATTACATGAATTAGAAACTGTTGGAAAAATCTTCTTTTAAGGTGCGCGCACCGTATTATTATACATATACAAACGTCTCGTGCTAAGGGTAATGTCTGTAGATTATTCTTCTTTCATGACTAGCAGAGCGATTCGATGGAGTTGTGTCTCGCAACGGATAAAATAGGGTCTTATTTTTCTGTCACATCGTGATCCCTCTAGGGAGATTATTGTAATTAGATTGCATCTGACTATCCCTTCTGATAATGAAAATAACCTTCAATGGTGCTGTGCCACTTACTCACTAATTCAATATAGTTTGATACATGCTATTAATTTTCACACAAATTAGTATGTTAACTATATTTGTGACGAAACAAATTTACCAATGATGAATCATAATTATACATGTTAAACAAAAGGTGGGTATGGGATGGGTAACAGTTGCCGATACTGAGTATCGTGTTTAGGTCTTGTGATTTGCTTGCTCCCTATTTGGCTATCCATGCTTTTTACTGATGAACATTATTCCAGTAACGTGTCGTGGTGCACTCGATTTGATATCTACATTTTTATTTTTATGGGCCTTTGAATGGATATTTTTATTGATTAAAGGAAATGCGGAAAAGACAGAAAGGGTCGGAATGTTTTTACTCGTAGTTGGCAACTCAGTTGACGACACAACTGTTCATTGATATATGTTTCTTTACGTGGTGCAAATGTGTCATTCCGTAAACGAGAGAAGCTCAAATAGAGGTCTATAAAGGGGTTTTTTAACGAAGAATTAATTAACACAGATACGGAGACGAAATCTTAAAAGTACACCATAAATCAAAGATCTCGTTCTAAGGGTCTAGCGCCAAAAGAGATCATGAATACGCTGCAAGCGCGCGCGCGCACACACACACACACACAGTAAATTATGCTAAATTATAGTTACATACGTAACCGATAATTTCCATTAAGTATTTGTGAAAATTATATAAAATTCTGCGTGGTGAATTATTTAATGTTATTAATATATAGTTTATATATAGATAACGACGTAGAGTTAAGATTAAATTATGACAATAATAAACGGCTAATGATATTATATTCTTCGACTTGTGATAGGTGGGTTACATCACATGATTACTAGTAATTAATTCTCAGAATATCTGTTAATATTGCCCACGATTCTACATATTCAGACCTAGTGTTGAAACAAAACAAACCCAAAAAAAAGAAAAGAAATTTATATTTATGGAATATAACAGCGTCAACGTACGTTCTATGGTAATGTGTAAATTACCAAGCTTGTCCAAGCAACTGCGAACAAAAGCCTTCATTTTCACAATTTCTTCAAATAAGCTCATAATTTACCATTAGTTATCGTAATCAAATTTTATATTCATTACAAAGCAAAGTTTATGATGCTATTCTCTCTGTGATTATTTCTCTTTCGGCCATCGTATTGCATGTCGTTCTTTGATTTACGGCTTCTGATTACTTATTTGGTATCTTCAAACTTTTCTGACAACATTCTAACTGACATTCACTCTACCCACACTATACTACTATCGATGGGCTCTATCCATACTATACTCAACCCATCAGAAATGTTCGTACGTACAAGCTGGGTATCGAGGACGTTTCTCAAGGCTCAACCCACAGAGATGAGCGGATCACCAGGTGGGGGGGTAAGGGGTTCATGTTAAAGTACCAAAAGCCTGATCGTGGACCATAACGGGTTACAAATTTGCATTGAGTTTACATTATAAACCTTTTGTGTTTTTCTCGACAAAGTGTTGACGCAATGTAAAGGCTACAAATGAACATTTATTTATATTGCTACTAAAATCTCCAACATTTTAAATAGCAATCGAAAATCGCTGCTCCTGTTGCCTTATCTCTGCCTCATTTCTGCATAGATTTTAGATAGTGTTCCCGTCCTAAATATACATGAAATGTATGCTGCGGTAAATTAAGTAACAAACAGCAAAAAAAAAAACAAACAAACAAACAAAACCAAAAAGTACACGATAAAATGAAATATGCATGTAATTTTTTATTTTGTCTTCGAATGTCGATAACTAATGCTAAAATATATTTTAAAATCTAGTGTGGAACCAATATTTAATGAAATTAGCAAGACGTAAAGCGAATTGAAATGAATTTTGTTCTGTAAAATAAAATATTATATAAAGTACCTAATACAATTCCTTGTTCATTAACACTAGTCTATAAGCAAAAAAACATACAATACAGTCATACAAAACGTAGATGTCTAATTTAGTTCACACGACGCGTTTCTAGAATAACCTGCATCGAGTATCAGGAACGCTCAATCCTATCTGTTGACCTTATATTTCCGTGTTCGTTGCTGCTAACTCTATCTACAAAGGTTTCATATTTCGGTTTTCGTCGGTGCGTTCTTTGCTGCTGAACAATTATATTCCTACATTTGCTGTAGACAGCCTTTCCAATATCAACAATTAAAGATGATCATTCTGCAGGAAAATATCAGCTTTTTTTTAAATATATGTAATACATCTCTATGCTGTCATTAAAAAAAAAAATACAAACAAACAAACACAGTGATTGCTTAGGACATCACTTTTTTTTATTATTAAAAACATATATTGAAGTTCTATTTTCGCTACTCTGGAGATTAAAAAAATATTTCCTAATTATTATAAAACCAAAATATCAGAGTATGTTTGTTCATAGACATGGACAATGATATATATTTTAACAATAATATATGAGGTTCAAATTACAAGTATATTTTAAAACAGGTTGGACAATTATCTGTTGAATATAATGACAAATTGATTGAAGAAGACTCCAGATGCTGGACAACAATTTCTAACATCTTTATATCCCTGAGATGCTTAAAGATGGCATCGATGTGACAAACCAAACAGCTTCTTCTAATCGCAAAGGGCGACTGTGGCAATGGAAAGCGTTTAATAGTCAATAATCAATAGGAAGGTGACATTTCTATTATTCGAAATACAATCATGTTCATCGAATGACCGTGTATATTATCTAAATTATCATTTGACAGTTAGAATGATGGGTGTCCAATTATTGTCCATGAATTCTTTGATAATTATGATCGATTTTGAAATAAAGCAATACTATGACCATGTCGGATAACCACATGGCGTGTACACGTGTTCTTTTACTTCAGTAAAAGTAAGACTATCTCTTTTGTCGTTAATAAAGATGTCACTTTAAATGGAGGCTGCATGATCAACAGAAGTAAATATCTGAAATTCCATACATTTTTCGTAAACTAAATAAACATTTGATCACCGTGCTTTTACAAAATATTTGGACGTCACACCATGTCTCCATTATTTAAGTTTATATAATCTTGTCATAAGGTTTTATGTTGCAGTTATTTTATTGAGGAATTGTCTGGATACATTTTTGTTATATAAGGTCACTGAACGAAAATATAGTTTGGCGGCGCAAAACTGCAGAAAAGCTCGCTGAACCATGACTTTTTTTTCCAGTTTTAAGCCTCAAAAACATAAAGTGCACTAATATTGTCTGTATATCCTGCACGGCTTCCATTTGAGCAGTTAAATTGCAATGACTTGATACATTTTTGTTATATACGGTCACTAAAAGAAAATATAGCTTTGCTGATACTCCTTACAGGTTTTACTTATTGAGCTTTTGGAAACTAGTTGTAAATCAGTTGACAGAAAATATCAGAAAGGGGTAATTAAGGGATAATTGTTTTTTTTTCTATTATTTAATTCACATATGATGAGCGCCCATATAATAATGTAATTTTTTGCAGGATAAGCACACTATCAATGCAATATCTTAAAATATAAAGTTTATTTGTGTTCGGTGCAAAACTGGGAAATACTTGTTAAACCTCACCTTTGTCCCAGTTTTTTTAATATGATGCATAAACTCTTTATTTTGATTAAACGAGAGAGAAAACCGAAGAGGCAATAAGGGACGGATAGTCCAGAGACACTGGCAAATTGGACACACAAGACACAGGACGAAGACAAACAAAACACAACACAGACAACTAACAGGATGAGCAACATGGACCCCACCAAAATGCTCGCGAAGGAAAGCAGTTCCCGACTCTAATACAACATTTTACTGATATTGAAAATATTTGTACATTTTTTGTATTTCTATATAAAGATTTCGATAAATATCAACATGACCAAGTAAGTTTAAGTGAACTAAGGCAGACCAATTTAGCTGCTTTTTGAATCGACCGAATGGCATTTGATAATAAATATGCAGCTATAGCATGAAAAACAAACAATATCATCCTGTCTGAGCAGTCCCACAATCTAATTGAAAAATCTCGAAAGAGCGGCAATATTGATTCCCCTTTACCGCTCAATTCTCTGGCTTGGTACATGCACTTGCAAACAATGGCTACATTTACAGGCCCAAACCAACCAAATATCATTTTTATCACATTTCGAAGATATGGTTTAATACACAATGTAGCATTCATATTATGTGGGCTGTAGCTTGATAGCAATATCGGAGGTGACGTCATAGATTACACGGATAACTCAAATGATTTTTTAAATCAAATATCACTGTTAAAATATGTGTTTTTACATATTATGAACTGGAGAGAGGTAAAATCCTTACATGTTATTCTTGATAATTGTAGCTATTCGTACTTGAAATTATAACAATAAATTATAAATGAACAAGCTCAACACATTTGGAAAAGGCGGAATGTGGGTTCCGAGACCAGCTAGTGGTTTTTATACAGATATATCATGTGTGAGAGGTATTTGCAAAATATACCAGTCAAGAGAATAAAAATTTCCCCGATCCCGAAGAATACCCCTCTCACACATGATATATCTGTTTAATTACACCGAATATCTTTAAAAACTGGTTTTTTAGTATCCTGATTGTTTGTTATGAATGATATCTACTCAAATAAAAAAACAATATTTTTTTGCTTTGTTTTCTTTTCTTTCATACATATGTACAAGTAGCAAAATAGTGATTAATTTATGATTTTTCTCTTGTTTCTTTGTTTTCCATTGTAGTTTTATTTCATGTTTTTTTCTTTTCTTTTTAGTTGCCCTTTTTCCTTGTCTTTTTTTGTTGTTGACCTACATGAATGTTATGGACATGTAGGCAGTTCAATTTTGTAATATCTTTCAATGTTTGTTACTGAACCAGACTGACATTATTGTACCATTCATATACCACAATACAATAATTCCTAGACTCTCATCATTTTTTTTTTAATCTGGGGCAGACCAGAACTAGTAACAAGTAATATTATATCCACATTTCACAAGAATTGGTCGACTTTTACTAAAGCTAGAGCACAGAAACCTAAAATCTAATGATGACGACCACCACGACGACATCATAACATCATACAACTGCATTTTTACTTTTTTAGCTAGTGATAAGTAACATTACATCCAAATTTCATAAGAATCAGCCAACTATTACTAAAAATTAAAGCATGGAAAGAAACCAAATGTCCACAGATGACAACACCGTTGACAATAACAATGCTTACGACGACAACACCATAATATTATACGACAGCATTTTTATGTCTTGGTATAACAATGATGAACAACATTTTAAAATTTGACGTTCTTTTTCATTATGACATATTCTGTAATAATTAGAAAGAATTTTTCAAATAAATTATATATTTTTCAAAATGTAAGATAGAACAAATTCAAATTCAACAAGAATTTTCAACACTATTTAACGTCATGAGAACACAAAATTATGGATTGTAACTTTACAATTGTGAAACAGAATTGGAGCTTTCGAGTCCTTCCTATTCATGGGAGCTGGTGCTTGAGGCGGTAGCACATTTGCAAAATGTCAGAAAGTGGTAGTGGTTGAAGCTCAGCATCCCCTTAGGATTGATTGTATTAAACTGTCATAATGGTCAACTAATTCAGTGTCAGAATCATTTAATTCATTGTTATGATCAGCTGCGTTTTCTGTTTCATTTGTTGTACTAGTAGCACTGTTTTGTTCTAAACTGTTTGTTGTAAATGATGATAGTGATGCGGACATACAACGCTTTTGTGCTGTCGACGTATCACGGACATAGTTCTGGACACTCTGTTCGTTCCTGTGACCTGATAGAGTGACGATCTGCCTAGCTTCGAAACCGGATTCACTCAACACGGTAATACATGTCGCTCTCTCACAATGAATCGTGTATTTTTCCGACAAATTAGCTGATTCAGATATCTGTGTCATCATAACTTCTAACGAATTCTTTCCTGAAGATTTATTTTCGTACCAGCAACTATCGTTTACATCATAGGAATCTCTTGGTCTCTGTCACATAGCATCACAATTCGGATTCAGTTTCCCTAAATACTTTATAAAAGACGCAACAGGACATAACGCAATGTCCGTGCCATAAATCCTACCTCCCTCTGGTTCGAAATCTTCAACAATATCACCTTGGTGACCTGTGTAGCTTCCGAATACAATTTACGAATAAACTGCTTGCCCTCATCATCATGGATTCCTTCAAAATGATGCGGCCTCATATCTTTCAAATTATCCTGCCTTCAGCGGCAAAAATAAAGTAACACTTCAAATCACACCTTGTTTAGCAATCCTGAAGGTGTGCAGATGTTACATACACGAGAGTGTTCATATAATGTCTTAATGTCACCTTTATCTGTAGGATTCTTGTGTCTGACTTTCCCTTTACCGTCCTTTCGTAGCCTTTTACACATACCGGTGAAAACATGGTTTGACTCCTGAAATTCAGTTCCTGTCAATATATTTAAAGTCTTATTGTGGGGAGGTTGCGATAAATATCTGTTAAGTGACTGTCTGATAACACACAAACTGCTTGTGTTGTAATGCTCTCCATTTACTCGACGAATCTTTACGTAGAATTCTTTTTAGCAAAGCGTTCAGTTGCACTGCTGTCAAATTTTCAAACTCAGGGTTACGTCCTTTCGAGTTGCAATAATCATACAATAGCTTCACAGCAAATTTAGTAGTGTTGTGTGTATTTCTAGGGTTTACGTCGCCTAATAATTGGTCTATTTCTTCAAAAGCAGCGGTGCCATATCGGCTACCAGCAACCGTCTCGTCTGCCATTACGTGTTTTCTGTTTTTCGGAGTACCTCTTCCCGTAGGTAACTATGATGATAAAAGACGAGAGAAACGATTGGATTATTGGCGGAAAAAGGCATATTCATTTTCGCAAATACCACGACAGAGGAAAAAAAGTCTTTCTAGCAAATAACCCCAGGCTACTGAAAAAGTGTTCAAATTAAAGAAATTTGTTTAAAATACACCGCGAGTTAACCAATCAAAATCCTAGATTCTTATATAAGGTGTAATTAAATGTTTTACACGCAGCGATACAGAAATGACATATCTGAATAGCATTCTTTTTGAATTAAAAAAAATATATTTTCATAGAAGCAATGATAGAAGTATCTGCTATCATTAAATCTTTGTACCAGATCTGTATAAATGTAAAACATTTAACTAATATTTGCAACAGTGATAGCCTTGATCTAAGAACATTTCCATATTTATTATTTGCATACAATATCTTTATAGCTATAATATTATTTTAATGTACTTAACAGTTATAGATCGATAGCCTTAGTAAATTGTATTTTTATTAAAGTCCAAATAACGCTATACGTGTTACAGATGTATGACTGTAGAACTAGCTGAGAATTCCATACTCCATAGGACGGGCAAAACATCGTAACAAAGAAAAACATATTATTGGGGAAGAACACACGCACTTCTTTTGGGCATAGATCAGTTTTTATTATATTTTGACATAAACCAGCGTGTTAATATTTTAATTGAGAGCGGCAGAGGCATAAATCCAAATATGAACATGATTCACTTTGTCTGTTGTGTTCTTTGAAGGATATTTTCTATGTTTAGCTATAAATTGCTATTCATAACAGTATAAAAATAAGATAAGCAATCAGAAGATCACAAGACGTTCCCAATGGAATTTTGGCGATAAAACCTTTTTCCCCAAAACGAATATAAATGTCGTTAAGAAAACGTTGATAGCATAAATCATGTCCTCGCAGGTCCAGTCAGCCTCGTTATCATATACAATCTAATGACATGGAGATTCACAGAATTACCATTTAACGAGGAAATTTATCACTGACACGTTTCTATTGAAGGGAAGATATACAAAGTCGAAAGACCATGATTCTGTCAGTTGTAAGTATGAAGTCTATCCAGAACTTACAATATACAATTTTGAAACCACCCACAAAGACCCTGATATTGTCCATGTTGGTGTTGTCATTCATGTTTGTGATACTGTGAGGTGTTTATGAGAGGAAGTGAATTATGTGTGGGTTTTATATTGTTTTGTTTACATCTATATTCTCGTTTGAGATCCAATTATCAAAGAGGATGGAATTGTTTTAACCAGTTTAACCCGTTATATTTTTGGGGATATCCTAAGCCAGGGCCTTAATTTCCAAAGGCAAATGTCGTAGTTTGCTATGTTGATGGTCTGAGATGAGAGATGGTTGTTCATTTGTCAATATTGGTGAAATTGTTGACCATCACAGTTTAAACTTTCCTTCATTAAAACTTAAATCCAATGCGTTTAAAACTTTGAATACAGTCATATTGACAGTAGATATGGTTTAAATAGAATAGCCAAAATTGGCTACGGTCACCTATGCCGGCAGTGAGGGAGGGGGCTTAGTTTTAATAATAATTACATCGTTTTAGAACAGAACATTTATAAATAAGAAATATATATAATAGACCATGTCGACGCAGAAGCACTGACTACTGGGCTGATTATACACTATGTGGCTAAATACCAATTGCAGGGAATATAACAAAGATGTACAGTCAAGAACGATTACTGCAACTTAAAATAAGGAATATTTAGATAACAAAAGGATATGGGCTGCCTATATAAACCAAGATGACAAACAATAATACATAGTGCAAAATTCAGTTGCACTATGCGTGGAATCCCGTGTGATACAATTCCAATTTACAGAGTCGGTGTGTAATGTTAATTGGATCAAATGGAGGAGGAAAATGTAAAATAGGTCTATAGGGAACATGTCTGTCGAGAAACGAAAATTATGTAATAGTCAGTCGATCAATTCATGATTACAAACATAAAATCCTGGAAGATGATTATTGTGTCTTCCCAGTGTTGCTTGTGTCTCTGTCTTCCCAGTGTTGCTTGTGTCTCTGTCTCCCCAATGTTGCTTGGGTCTCTGAATTGTCCACACATGATCGCCACTTCGGGGTTTATCTAACTTTTATGTAATGTATAGTCAAACCTGCATTAAGAGGTCACCTTTGACACAAGTAAACTGTAACCGCTTAAAAGAGATTCAATTTATATGAAGTATTCTATGACAAGACAAGAAATGGTTATCTTTATATACAGGTGACTACTTAATAAAGGTTACCACATAGGCACGTTTGACTTTATGTTATTAATTTCTTGTAATGTGCATGCTCTTTATCGGTAAGAAGAGTTTGAAGATACCAAAAGGGTAATCAGAATCCGTATATCGAAGAAGAAAAGACAATACAATGACCAAAAGAAAAAGTACAAAAGGACAAACAACGATCCACAAAACATGCATATAAAACTAAAGATCGAGTAACACGCGAGGGTGGTATCGTTATTTTGGTTGGAAAATAGACGAAGTAAAAAGTAAAGCAAATATCTCATGTTATGTCTAACAATACTTGCTTTGCTTAAAACAGAAAGTGTACTGGGCAACAACGAAAAAAAACACTTGCTGACTGTTTGCAGGAGATAATTTTAAATTAATTAATTAATTAAAATAATACAAAGTAGCACATCACTAGACAGCATTGTTGAAGTAAATCGTAATGTAGCGACACAAGACGTCATTGTGACGGGGTGGTACAAATGTACCTTGTTATTTGACCTATGGCATTGTAACACATTTTCACTTCAACTTCAAATTTATTAAGAAATACAGAGTTGTCATGTCAACGTCAATGATAAGTTGCAAATATAACACTGTGACAAAAACAAATCCAATAAGTTTTTTCGTGGTATGATTAAATTTTGTACATCATTCTACATCTTCATTAAATTTTCTATGGGAATAATGTGTCATGACCATTTAAATGAGCTAAGTTCCCTGGAGTAAAATACAATTTGCAACTATAATAATTTTGAAGTCGAACTTTGCGTGTAGCTAAAACAATGCTTGCGTACTCTAATAAATCATAATCAGCTATATTTAGTGAGAAGAACATTCGGAATACCCTCGAGACGGTATTGGGTATTGGTATATTCGTGTCGTCTATAGCGATATTGTTCAGCTTTTGTCCAAAGTCCAAAGTTCAGAAAGTGACCTCTACAATACAAATCGGACGTCATCAGCATTATGCACAAACGGACAAACATGTATTTAGTAGATTTGACTGTATGCCATAAGTCAATTTACCTTGACAAGACATGTAGTAAAAGAGCACACGCGACGCACTGACCATAACTGGTATACTTAGATTATGACCGCTGCCAAACTGTATAAAAATGTGCTCCTCTCTTTAATATTGGACTGCAAATTTGACGGGACACCGGTGTCGTCTGCTCGTGATGTTTGTACATAAGAGCTGTAGTTCACAAAATATTCTCTCAGCGCGTCAACCATTGATGTGGAAATAGCAAAAATCCTTTGCTGAAAGGAGTGATTAAAATAATATCCGAAAGGCAATAATAGAGACAATAATTTTCATTCGGATATCAGTTTAATATAATTGAAACGACTGACGGAAGTCCATATTTTGTTTATTATGCTAATACAGTCACATCTCGTTTTCCGGAATTCGGACATGTTGTTTCCGTGAGAAACACAGAATTTAAATATGGCCCGTTTGAAAACGTTAGAGAAAATTGGAAGGGCAATGAAGAATGAAAAATCCAGAGGAGCTGAAAACATTGGACACATGACTAGAACGCAGACAAACAAAACACAACTCCGAAAACTAAAACGTTAAGCCAGACGGACCCCACCACAAAATTGCGGATGAACTCAAGTGCTCGTAAAAGGTTAACAATTCCTGATCCTTATAAGACATCCGCCGTGTTATTCTTAATTAATTCGTTAAAAGTATGTAAAATTATACGTAAAACGGAAAAGATCCATTGCCATTTGATAAACTGATATTTCATACTTTATGACGGATAACTCGAATACAGGGGCTATTCAGGAGTAAAACGATAGGTTTGTTCAACTGGAACAATAAGTTACAACTGTATTTCAGTATAAAAATGTTGATTTTATATGGCGTTATGCGATGTTTATGCTTCATAGAAATAGGGGGCATTGGTGACCTCGAGTGGCTTAGATTGTTAAACTCTGACCACAAGATAAACAACATTGTCGTGGGTTCTCTCCCTTATCAACCCTAAAAGTTGTTATCTATCCACGCTGCACTGCAACACCAGTCAGTTTGTTGCACCTATATAAGCTAACCTCCATCTTTGTCTGGTAGACACAATATTGCTGACAGCTCTATGAAAGTGATCACGACATCAATAACACAGCTCAAATGAGTATTTTAAGTTAATATGCGTTTTACTCCACTTTAAACAATAGTTCAGTTTGATCATGTATGCCAGTTTTATTGATAAAGTCATATTTAATTCCTTTGCAATATTTGTTAGACCAATCAAATGTGTTTGGCAACATCTTTAGACTGTCAAATGTGTGCTTGAAACAGATGTACGAGTAAAACTTGAAGGAAATCTGAAGGAAATATTTGACCATGTAACCACACCTTAACGTTATCACAAAAGGATGTAGCTATTACACAAATGACACGAGATGGAATCAAACTCACAACTTAAGTGGTGATAAACACTGATTGCATATAAAGATGCAAATTCAACTATTATGCAATCAGGATCACTATGGTCCCTTAACAATAAATTATGTGTTTGTTTATGCATACAATTAGCGTTATTGGTTCTATAATTCATGTTACGTATTTTCCTGTTTTCTGCTTGCAAAATGTGAGAGTAATTGGTTGAGTTATATTTAGTCCATTAACCATTTGGAAACTTATGTTCACAACTTCGAAACTGGTTATCTCGAAACTGGTCATTCATTCACTTGAATAAATGGATGCACAATCCATGGTGTTTGTAGTACTTGTTAATAAGAATTACCCTCATCCTCGATTAATACGAAGTAACATAAAGTATGTAGTACTTCATAGTATAATGTACCTCTCATATGTAGATTCTACGATTAACACGAAGTCACATAAAGTGTGTAGTCCTTCTTAGTATAATGTACCCCTCATATCTGGAATCCTCGATTAATACAAATGAATCCCAGTCTGTTAATAGTCCTTGTTATTAAAATTGACCAATCATAACTCGAATGCTCGATTACTACGGAGTAAAATCATCGAAAACACTTCCATTTTGACACATCGAAATTTAAATGTATATTGAAACTATTTAATCTCACACATTAACCTGTTTAACCCCGCCACATCTGTGTGCCTTTTGCAGCGCAGGACCTGGATTTCCACCGCCATATGTCATGGTCTTTCTTCTTATATTCGAATGCTTCAGGTGAGTGGTGGTTGTTTGTTTTGTTGATATTGTTGGAATTGTTGACCATCACTTTTAAAATTTGTTCATAGCACAAAATTAGAAAGAAGGGAATCGGTAATTATGAATGATGCATAACTATTACGAACCTCCTGCATTTATAGTCATCTAATATAGAGAAATGCATGCTTTCTTTTACTTGCTTGTCTTGAAGATTATCATCAGACCTTTGAATCTCCTCAAGGACTTGTCCTGCAGGTGATGCAAGAGAGAAAATAATATGGCATATGGATTTATTGAAATTAGTGCATTGCATTATTTTTAGATAAAAATATCAATGTGCGACCGCAATATTACCAAGAGAGAACATTCATAGAGCTTCAGTTAATTGTTTATAACAATATCAAAAAACAAAGATGAAAACTAACTTAATTGGTCAAAACATAATTAGGCACATGTTGAAATCATGTGTGAATTACATTGCAAACACATGTTTTGATCTAAATCACCTCGTTCGTAACGTCACAATAGCGTGCAGTAATCAGGCCAATTTATATATGGATATTGTAAGAATACTGGTGAATAATGTCTGGAGCGGAGTTCAATTATTACTCAGGGAGCGATACTATTTATCAATATATCTCTTTTATGCTATAAACCTCATTTAACTTTGTGGATGACGTCACGATTCTGAACCTATGATGTACTAGCTCAATAAGAAAACATTGTACGATAACTATTGGCAACATTATCACAGAAATAGTATTGAGAAATTATTGAAAAATTAAATTCAATTTCCCAAAGGCTTAAATATCCATTCTTTGGGATGGATTGTTTTTTTCTTATCTTAAAATATTTTTCTTTGACGCTTTTCAATTGTTAGAAGTCATGCAGATTGCATCATCTGCCTAGAAGTCAGTGGATTGGTACTGATATGGTTTATTAGATATATTTCTGCCTGAAATTTACAGTTCCTAGATAACATAATTTATCAAAACTAAGGCAGGAGACGTCGTGGTCGTGATCGTATGGTATTTGGATTTACAACTACCTGTGCAATCAGTCTCTATCACCACTAAAGTTATAAGTTCGAACCCCGTGGTGTACTCGATAAAACATTATGTGATAACGTTTGTCACTGACTTGTGACAGGTCGGTGGTTTTCTCCTGGTACTCCGGTTATCTCCATCAACTAAACTGACAGCCACGATATAACTGATATTTTGTTGAAAGTGGTGTTAAACACCATAAGCCAAGCAAACCAAACCCTTGAAGCGTAGGTAACTCTATCCTATTTTGGCTATTCTGTTTACGTCCTTAAGCTTCCATGCTCACAGACACTTTTACAAATGTAAGGTTTTCCAATCCTTTGTTAATGTACGTACCTGATGAGGGTTGTCCAGAAACGCATGGTACGTATTGAATGAGATAAAAAAAACATTTTTGCACACTGACAATGTTATATAATATTTGTTTGTTTGTCTCCTTTCTATGCTTGTGTCCAATGGTGCCAGTGTCTCTAGATTATGTAACAAATTCCAAGAGTTTGTAATTTTCAATTGATTATATGGATTGAAGCCAAAAAAAGTTCTAAAAATACTTATATATTAAATGAAACAGACGTTACCATAGCAATGTACGAGTTTCACAATTGTCCTACGTTTCCCTCTAAATGTTGTATCTCTACAGATAGGACCAAGCAATTTATAGTACGTTTTCAACAACCATTAACGTTGCGATACTACTGTTCAGCTTAATTGCATAGTTCGACAATAACCTCGATTTAATTGATATGTCACACTGGTTACTGTTTATAGTAGTCCCAATCCCGTCCTTTTTTTTCATTCATGACGTATCACCTAGAGTGTAACAAGTTTAACACGACGGGTGTCACTAGAGGAGCTAGAAATACATATCCTTCCGAGGCATCTGAGTTCACCCTCACCTTTTGTGGGGTTCACGATGTCCAATATTTAGTTTTCTATGTTGTGTTGTGTTAATTATTGTATATTTGTCCTTTTTTCTTTCGGTCATTGTACTCTGTGTCTTTCTTCGATTTGCGGATTCTGGTTATCCCATTGCAATCTTCAAAAGTTTCTTCCAAAGTACAAATATACACTGGTAAAAAGTTTAAAAACATTATACGTTATAATATATTTAACACATATAATAAGAATTCGTACATGAAGTTTAGGAAATTGATCCCTCTCAGGGTCCTTGTTCGATTACTTTTCGGTCGGATTGTAAATAGTGCAAATCTGGTATTTTTTTATAGTACGGTGTTTTGCTAACACGAATGGAAAATCGAAGCAATCTACTCATTTTACAGTTTAAGATCAAATGAGTGTTTTATAAGAAGCAGGAACTGGATACCCTTAGCGAACACCTGGGTCCCTGCTGGTTGTGTGATGGGGTCCATGTTGCTCATCTTTCTAGTTTTATGTGTTGTGACGAGTGTGTGTGTGTGGTTGTTCTGGTTTGTTTGTCTTTGTCCTGTGTATTATGTGCCCAATATTGCCAGTGTATTTGGATTGTTCATTCTTGATTTTATGATAGTTATAACATAAATTATTAATATTTTTTTTAATATTTTGTGTAGTCAACTCCAAAGTCCATAGTTGTCAATGAAGATCCTTGACACTTTGAACACATATTACTGATATACAAAAAAATGTATATCTAATCTTATGCATCCTTCCTTGAAAACTTTAAGAAGTATTAAGATTTTGCAGTTTACGCTACATTCAACTCATTGAACACCTTGTCTACCTCGACCAACCTAAGCTTTGGTGTATTTTATTAAATTTATTCTTAGCTTTGAGTCTACATTATTCATTCTGTATTTGATTTATATTTGTGTATAGTAATCCACCTCTTATAAGATCAGTCCTTCTACAATGCTAAATTGTCCTTAACAGAGGGGTAACGATATAGTAGTAGTTTACTATCTCAGTAACCCTGAAATCTGCTCTGTGATAAGAGTGGTAGCGTTGGCTGAATGTGGTCTTATAAGCTAAGCTATGGACAATGGACTACTGTTGTTTTTCTCAAAAACTCCCTTTGATTTAAGGGGGGTACCATAAACTACAGGGAGATAACTCTTTAAAATCAGTTGAAAGTTTTAATCATATGATGTGTGTATGCAGATTTCAAGGATCTTGGTGATCAAAACCACAGAGAGAAAATCTACTATGTGGCTAGTGAATTTATAGCTCTGAGTCTGTTGGTTGGAATTTGTTAAAATTTTGATATTTATTACAGTGGATATATTCAAACACACTGCCAAAAAATATGAAAATTAAACGAAGTGTATGGTACCACCTTCAGAAAAATATAGATTTGGCTCCAAAGATGTACTATTATTGACACATGGTTGTGTATCTTTAATATAAATATCAATGTTGTCAGTTAGATAAGTCAATATAAAATACGAAATGATACGGAGAAAATTCGATTTGACGCAACACCAATTATGAAGAAATTGCTCAGACGTTTAAGAATAAAGAGCAAATACATCACAAATGTGTAATCAAGTAGTCAAATCATTATAACGATCTCATCATACATTTGTCATAATTTTTCACGATGACTTGAATGGATATGTCATTATTTGGTACACATCTCTAAAGTGTATTATTACTAAAATGGCAAAAATACATCAATATGAATACTTAAGAAAAGGCCATAACTTGATTGCTTGTGTAGGCAATTGTGGAGATATTAGTGGTCTACATTAGTGCTCTTTTCAAAAAAGATATTTCGACTGTTACAATGTCTGACAGCTAATACCACAAAACAACCAATGTCTATTTTATGTGAAGTTAAAGCGAATAGGATAGATTCCAGAATAAATACCCACATAGTCTAATTAAATATGTTAGATTATGCAATACTGTTGGTCAGTTATCAACATTTTCTTAGCTATACCTTGAAAATTTAGTTGTTCAACCCTTCACTCTCACATATCTTGGATAATTACATTTCCCAGAATATTCTCCATTCTATGCTATTTTTTTGTAATAATATTTTCAATTGGTAGTTTTCTTTGGCTTTGAATTTACGTTTAAGTATCCTAAAAGTATCAAAAATAGTGTTTAGAAATAGATTATTGAATATGCCTTGTATCTGAATTATATTGTTTAATGTGGGGGTTTTTATGTTAGATTTAAAACAAATGTATTTCTGTTTGATTTTGAGCCACACTGTTTGTAATTTGTACTATTGCTTATAATAAAACGTAGATATCAAATTTAGTGCGCACAACGTGTTTCTGGAATAACCTTTATCAGGTACGCTCAAAATCTAACGTGGAATAACCTTTATCAGGTACGCTCAAAATCGACAGGTTGGAAAGCCAAATAATTTAAAAAGTTTGGCGAGCAAGTAAACCAAAGGGCCTAAATAGGATCGCCAAAATTGGCTACTGATAGTACATCTTCATAGTAGTTTTTTCATTTGACCTGTATACTTATACGTATACTGATGTTAACTTCGATTCAAATATAAGATGATCTTCGTATCGCTTAACAGTAACACGACGGGTGCCAGCAGAGGATCAGGAACTACTTACCCTTAAGTAATCCTTAAGTCCCCCCCCCCATTTTCGGTGTTGCTCATTCTCTAGGTTTCTGTGTAGTGTTTTGTAGATCACTATTTGCCATTTTTTGCTTGCCATTGCATTGTCTGTTCGTCTTCCGTTTGTTTTGCTTGCCATTGCATTGTCTGTTCGTCTTCCGTTTGTTTTGCTTGCCATTGCATTGTCTGTTCATCTTCCGTTTGTTTTGCTTGCCATTGCATTGTCCGTTCGTCTTCCGTTTACGACTTATAATTACCCCTCTGGTATCTTCTACTTTTTCTAATCAATCGTACTTGATGACTTACCTCATTTAGGTATGTTGGTTGACTGTTCCAAGGTCTACGAAGGGACCATCGTAGTCGTGATAGTATGGTAGTTGGATTTACCACTCTCTATGTAAGCAGTGCCTATCACCGCGAACGATGTGATTTGAATCATGCCCAAGCGAGGTGTACTCGAAACAACATTATGTGGTTTACTCTGGGTACTCCGGTTTCCCACACCAATAAAACTGACCACCACGATATAACTGAAATATTGTTGAAAGTGGCGTTAAACACAATAACCGTAACCCTATGTCTATGACGAAAAAAATTGTCAAAGCTTAATTTCGTTATTAAAACAGTATCACTATCTACAATTTCTATTCCATAATGGTCTTTTTTGTATAGAATGGATTTCTTTATGAACGTTCCCTCCTTAAAAGGATTGTTGTTCTCTTATACATGTATGTATAATTATTTAATTCCAAATTGTGACAAACTACATTTGTTTTACTACATATTTGTATCTATCAATAAATAATTAAAATATACACATTGTCCTTGGGCTTGGGTGGTCCCCTTTCACAATTATGTCCGACAGTCCCACATTCCACTCAATTGAAAACAATGTGAGCGATTACAGGCTCATGAAAGCCTCAGGTACAGTATCATTCAAATCTACGGGGTCAATTTTTAACACAATAGACGATTGTACTTAGTGACCAATATCCTGTCAACATACAGACGATAGAATAATCAAACATAGTTATATCTATATAGTTGTATACGTTCGAAAAAATATTTATGATTTTTACAAGTATTGAACAAAAATAGAATTATCAAATACAATTGAATATATTTGTTTTGTATGCATTCGAAAGAAAATGTATGTTTTTCTCCAAATATGGGGCAAATATAATTAATCACCAATGGTGTAGCGGTTATATGGTAGATGTGGGTTCGATGACCGGCATTATCGAACTAAAAATTAAACAAAGATTCGTAAAGTACACAACATTAATGAGTACGAGAAGAATCACGATATTGTGTTACGGTGTCAACTTCCAGACTGATGTTTTTATTGTACTAACATTATAGCAATTCAACACAGCGTGTTCGTCTAATACAATTCAGAGATCATCATCACTCTCAATAAAAATGTAGCTTTTTTTCTCGTTATAAAGTTAACTAATTGTTGGCGTCCTTCTTTCGCCTTGTAAGCAAACCATCGATATATTTACTTAATGAATTCTCATTGGCGCATGCGTGGTGCACATATTTAAGGTGGGTGATAAACTCATACAATACATTATTTATGTTGTTGCTAACATTTTAAAAGCATCTATGCTCACTGCAAACAATCAATATATAAGGAATCTTCATACTTTGAAACTGGTTGGGAGACTTCATGTTGTAGACGGAGGCGTCGAAAACTTACCTTATTTCATAAAAATACATAACAATATAGCCCCTGATTATTTAAAGGACTGTCTAAATGAATATTTAGTTGTTAACAATTATAATCAGAGAAATTCTTTACAATATAGGGTACCAAGATGTCGTTTGTCCAAAAATATTTACAACATACTAATAGATTTGAATGATATGAAATTATACTCTGTACTCAGGATGCTATCATTTATTTGCATTCAACCCCTTACCCCCCTTTTTCCCAATCACTTCTGCTTATCAAATATATTTATGTATACATTTATTATATATGTAACTTGCTGTCATTTTCATATTTATGTATATATCATCATTGTATAGAGCGGATGTACTAAGTTGATATAGCTTGTTTCCAATCTAATTGTACATTTATAAGACAATAAAATATGTTTACACGAATCAATATATTCAAAATATAGGTCGATGGGTCATCCTCTGTTCGAATGTGGCAGGGTGAACGATAGAACAGCCAACCTGCACCACATATATTGTGTGCGACCTTGCCCACAAACGCATGCATAAATTACCACCTTTCTCATCAAAGTGAACTACCGTATTTGTATTGTTAGACCTATCAGAATCAAATGTATTCATGGAAACCATAATGTATTCTGAGTTTTAACATGGGTTGGCAGAATACTATTAAATTGTATCCTGTAAATTCATGTCAAAACTCACAACACATTATATGTTCCATGATATATTTCTTAATCAATCACTGAAATGAAAGAGATTTATTCATTCGAAATGTATCCATAATATGATGAACTTATCTGAATTAATTAAAACGTAAATATCTAATTCAGTGTGCCCGGCCCGCTCATGGTATTTGGTATCTTCAAACTCTTTTTCGTCAAGACATTTTGTAGACATCATTAACAGCATATGAGCACCTTTTTTCTTACTGTAAATTTATGTATCCATTTGTAGATTACGTGTAGGAGAATATCCGAGTAGCTCTCCATTCCTTACAAATAATGGAGCCGAGGCCCCGAAGGGGTCGATGCCCATTGTTTTTAAGAAATGGAGAGATACGAGGACATTCTCCAACTTAAAATCCACCCATTGTACTTGATTAATTTTATTAATTATTAATCTTCCATTCTGTATTGTTGTAACTACTGATATAATTATGAATGTATATTTGTCATTGCCCCTTGAGGGACCTTAATTGGAATAACAAATATTGTATTGTATTGTAACAAAACAAAGTATGTGTGTAGTATCTAAAGTACAAAGAATACAATAACTCTCCATTACTTAAAGATAATGGAGAGTTTTGACAATAGATTTACATAACAGGTGGATTTTAACTTAGAAATCTACCCCTTTATACGCCTGTCTTAATATACGATTGGATACGATTTTAAGGAGGCATATGGACACGGACACTTTCTTTTAGTACATACAAACTGATCCGACATGTGTCACTACATGGAACCATACATCCAATAATGATATCATATGAATAAAATCGACGCATTAATTATAAAAGTGTTACGGGATAATTCAAGAAAAAAAATGACACTTCGTAAACACATTCTACGATCAACGACAAATAATTTTATAAAGAGTGAGTGAGTGAGTGAGTGAGTGAGTGTTGTTTGAAGCCAACACAGCTACATTTGTATATCTTGGAGAGAACAAGTTAATTTTCAATGAGATGATGAGGTCCGCTTTGTACTGAACTCGAGGCGAGCATTACATCACCGATACGGTTAGTTTTATCAAGAAGAAAATATAAACCACCAATATAGTATATATATATACTAGTATATAATATGACAGTGAGGCAGAAATAGAGAATGTTACATACATAAAGCGTGTTTGCTAAATAAGACTTATTCGCAAACACGTACCTGAAATGCAACAAAAGACATACGAAATGCGTCTGGAGAGTTCGCCTGTCGTGGACGAAAGAGGTAACAAGCAAGAGGGTGGCCACCAATTACCTTCAATTCTTATTTTCCTTTTGATACCGTGTATAAAACTTCAGAACAACATGATATTCCTGAGGCTTACATATGCTTCCAATCCTTCTTCAAACGTCTTCAGTACTGTAGTTTGATTACGTGAACAATGGTGCCATGTGGGAAAAAAGAAGAGAGAGAGAGAGAGAGAGAGAGAGAGAGAGAGAGAGAGAGAGAGAGCACGAGCAAAGAAACGTGGTCACTTTTAACAATGTATTGTAAACAATAATAGAGTTACTGGGTCGACAATACGACAGACTAAAACGTAACACAATCCCAATTCAATAATAAAGGCACTGTAAAAATGACATATGCGTTTGGACAATCCTTTGATGTCTGGGCTTGGAACTTTCCTTAATTTAGCTCTATTTATCTCAGCGCGTGCTGATAGCACTGTTCGTTTCAGGCACGTGGCACGCACGCTTATTTTGACAACAATGAATATAAATAGAACACGTGGAGAATCATGTTTATATCAGTGAGAAATTATTTGTACATTACACTGAGCGTGTTGCTTTGATCAATACATACCACTGGTATAAATCACTGATATATAACAGATTAATTTGCAAAGGTGACGTCACATCAAATTGGTACCATTCAAGTCATGTAGTCTGTTTTTTCAAGATGGTTATATGTAGTCGTTCACCAAACCATTGTGATTTGATAAAGTTATAATGGATCATTAATTTTGCCACATTTTGAAGCAAATGAAATAAAGAAAATGTTAAAGATACCAAAGGGGTAATCAGAAGACGTACATTGAAGACTTACAGAACATGCAATACCAAACAATGATATGCAAAGCACTACACATAAAACAAAAGATTGAACAACACAACCCTACAAACATGGGAGTGAACTTAGGAGCTCACGAAGGATAAGCATCTCCTGCTCCACTAATAACAATATTAAAGATTCAACAACGACAGTCTCCGTTGTTTTTGAATGGAAATGGTTATCTGCAATCGCCGCCTATCATCTCTAATGATTGTGAGTTTGGAGTGAATGAGTGAGTGATTGATGTGCTGCTTAACGCCAAGTGAGCAATGCTCCAGATATAGCATGGCGAGTGTAGGAATCGGTTTTCTTAATAACAATAATGGTCACCGAATTATATGTGAGGGTTGCATTGTACGCGCATCTGGAAAACACTTGCATGACTTCGTCATTTCACGAAGAGCGATGTTTGAGCCCAGGAAAGCAAGATATCATGTATATATGTTTCTCTTGCTATGATTTTTCTAATACAATTTGGAACTCACGCGACAGTGCAGTAGTTTTTAACATTATTATTACCGTTGGTAAATAATATGAAAACCTTTGATTTTTCTGTTCCTATCACCACTAAATAAGGGTAATAACAAAATTACCGAACACAGAGCAATCTTCCAAAGGGAAATTCAAAACTCATAAATCAATAAACAGACAAAATCAGTCAACAACCGGGAAACTGGAAAACCGCAATGGTCCTGACTTGGTACAGGCATTTCTAAAGAATGTTATGTCTTCGAATGTCTTCGAATACCGCTGCTGGAGAGGTGTACGCGATACAATTATTATTTGATAAAGTTTGTCAGTGACATGCCACAGGTCGGTGGGTTTTCCGGGTACTCCAGTTTCCTCCACCAATAAAACTGACCTCCACGATATAACTTGCTGAAAGTGGCGTTAACCACCATAACCCTAACCCAGTACTATTCTTCGAAATGGATATGTCTTTTAACATAATTCTATATTATATTAAAAATTAACAAATTAAAAGACGCTGGTGTCAGACAATACGCACCGTAATTAACATCATTTACAATGAAAGCCATTTCGATTGACAGTATATATACCAGATTCTTTAGTTATATTCTCCAACATACTATTGTCATTCCACATAACCTGATTTACATGCAGCTGAATTTATTTCGTCCAATAGTTCTGAAAGAATAGTAACACAAACATGTACAAATCTATCTGAGCAAAGCATGATTTTTGATTTGTCTAGCTGCACTCCAAATATTTAAAACTGATACAGTTTTTTCAGCATGCCTCTTCATCTTCCTAACATAACTATTTAATAGCTGATGCAGGTTTTGTTCGGGATGTCTCTCCATCTTCCTAACAACCATATTATAACTGCTGTAGTTTTCGGCATGTATATCCACCTTCTTAGCAACTACGTAATGGCTTATGTAATTTTTCGGCATCCCTCTCCATCCTCCTTGTAACTACGTAATAACTGCTACAAATTTTTGCCATGCCTCTCAACCTTCCTAACACAGCGTTTTGGTTTGTTTTTTTTTATTACCGAAGCAATTGTTTGGCATACCTCTCAATCGTACTTACAAAACTATGTTACAACTGATGCAGCTGTTGCGCATATCTCTCCATCTGCCTAGCAACTATGTTATGACGTAGTTGTTTGGCATACCTCTCTATCGTCCTAACAACTACCGGGTATGTAATTACTGATATAGTTTTTCGGCATGCCTCTTCATCTTCATAACAACTATGCTATAATTGATGTAATAGTTCTGCATGCCTCTCCATTTTCCTAACAACTATCACGGGTGGTTTGCTACGTCACACGCACAGATACTTAAACATCGCCTCGAGGTAGGCATATGCAGTTGTAAAATTTAAAAAAAGGAAAACTAACAAAACCAAGTAGTTCACCAAAGGGCCCACATATCAGACTTCATTGTTAGCATGCATTCATTGCGTGGAAACCCGTCAGTTTTGCAAACACTTCTGTACAATTAAATGGGTTTTGTGTGAATGGTATCCTTGCCCGGAATTTTAACTGTACAGAGGTGTTTGCAAAACTGACGCGTTTCCACGCAATGAATGTATGCTAACAATGAAGTCTGATATGTGGACCCTTCGGTGAACTACTTGGTTTTGTTAGATTTTCTTTTTTTTTAACTAATGTAGTTGTTCGGCATGCCTCTCCATCTTCATAACACAACTTGTTTATAACTGACGCAGTTGTTCGGTGTGCCTCGTCATCTTCCAAACACAACCATTTTACGGTATTGCAAAATGATATTGATATTTGTTACAGTGTGTGTTCTATAGAAATGCATGCAGTGTCTCCAAAATCTCTCTGTAATGCATTCTAAAATTAAATAATTAGTTTTATAGCATTTTCCTACAACTATCAGCTTTTTCGTATCACCCCCTATAGACCTGTTATGATGTAATTTGCGGTTTTATCCGAAATAATATAGTCTTTGTTATTGCTTAGCAATTTCTTTACCATATTCAATTTATTTACTTAAAGAGTTTAATATTGTAAGCTCGAAATGATAGTCATATATTGTTCGATCAATTTTTCTTGTAATGAATATACTAGTCTTAGGACGATTTACGGAAAACGAAGCTCATTGGCTCGTTTATTCGGCTAATTCGCTTAAAATACTCCCAGTGTTTTAAATCAACATCAATCGCATTTACAGAATATTTATCTATTTCGCAGGAATACAGTAGACAGCGGGGTTTACTTAAGAACGAATTATTATAATATACAATGCAATAATATAATTTGCACAAGTTACAGATTTAGGGGGATATAATTTTATAATATCTATTTGCTAATGGTAGGACGAATATTTGCACTAAAAAGCATAAAACATTTCTTCCTTTGTAGATCGTTGTTTGTCCTTTTGTCCCTTTTCTTTTGTGCATTGTGTGGTCTGTCCTTCTTCGCTATACGAATGCCGATTACCCTTTTGGTCTCTTCAAGCTCTTCTATTTGAAGCTACTACAATAAGAACCAAATCACTCTATTATCATGCTACTGTTACGGTGATTACTCATTAGAGTTAACATTATGTTGGAATTAAGGGTGAAGGTTATGGTTATGGTGCTTTAACAATCACGACCAGCACGGCCCCTTGGAGTTATGACACACCCACCTAAGTGCGATGAATATGCAAGGACACTACTGTAGTGTTCAAATAAACTTGGAGATATTTCGTACAAATATAATAATATCATGAAAGACAGTATGACAATGATTGGCATTTCCACCCACAAATATTCATTGTGTTAACCTAATATCTTATCCTCTATTAGGTAAAACACTCCAAAAGTCGCGTCTTTTGGGTGTGCACGACTCACAGTTCCCCTTTTTTATGATTAAATGGAAGAAAAAAAACACACTGTCTGAACAATTCCAAAAATCAAATAGAAGCATCGTAGAAAGAAGCAAAATCGATAAACCTAACACACAAATAATTTGGCTGTGACATAGAAGAGATCCTCTTATGTATGACCTTCCAATAAGCAGTTAGATTGCTAAGAGTGGTTGTTATTATGGTGGCCTTTGGCAAAGCGGACTTTCGGATTCCGTACAGCAGGTCCATATATTTCCTTATAGCAATCAAATCATCATTTCAAAGAGCCACCTCCTCCCACACCACCTCCTTCTGGTTTACTTACATGATTTATTGTTTTCAAACTTGTCATTAATATACCTATGATATTGTTAAACAGCAATTGGTTAACCACAGTCATTCTTTTGTACTATTTATTACAAGAGGTTATATATGGTTTAATTAACTAGTTCATTTTGTCTCTGATTTTTCACTTAGATTTTGAAACAGCATTGTGTTATTTTTGTTTTGTTTTTTAACTTTATTGTTCAACATTTTTGAAAATATGATTGGACACAAGTTGTACTAATGTATAAACGTCATCTTGACATAATAAATAATAGCAACAATATAAACGCCTGCAATTACAGTAGAATGCAATATACGACGTAATAAATTCTTGTGACATGTTAATTTCATACATAATACTTTACTCGCAAACTCCATATATGAGTTTAGCCATTCTGTATATTTTAGTAGATATAGACTGCCTTAAAAAATTTAAAATATATGTATTATATGAATTATTGTCCCAATTCACCCACGTTATTATTTGTATATCATTTTAATTTTATAGCCAAATTTCCTAGTAGCCGTTATGGCGGCTTGACCTTCTGTAGAACCATTATGACGTAATAAGGAAACGAGTAATCAAAATACATTGTTATTTTTACATTAGTTGTTACGACAACCGTAATGTAAATTGACTTTGAGACCTGTTTTTGGTAGTTGTTTATTCGTCCTGACAGCAAACTTACAGTTATTCATAGTGTTAAACATTTGCATTTCCAAAAGATTTAGCAATTATTGAAGAAACATTTGTTGTTTCTGACAAAAGTCTATATTAGTTAACAAATTACTATTCTCAAGGGAGAATAGATTATGTTATTTTGCCTTTTAAATGCAGCAGAAGAAAGTTACATACATCATCTTGAAAGGTTTGTTACTTGATGGGATATGGCGTTTTCATTTAAATCAATATTATGGGGCACAGACGATATGAATAATTTTCTAAGAAATATTTGATGAACCCTTTGTATAGTTTGTATCTTACGCAGTTTTTGATGTAATGATTGGGAAGGGGTTTTATATTAAAGCAATATAACTATATTTTTCCGATGAAGATTGTATGAGTTTCGATTAGAAGTCATATTGGTAATTTTTCATACAATTCTAGACATTTATCGTAATAATACAAGAAGAAAAGCAGTAACTAGTATATTGACTGTGTCAATCTGAATTTTCAAAACTAATTGTACAATAAAGATTTACACTATTTCTTTCCTCAATATTTCCTTTTCTAAATTCCTTACGTTTTGACTTAATAAAAAGAAGATAGCCAATGTAGGTCAAACCTGTCTTATGTTACCTTACAAGGGAACATTGAAATGGGGTCACAAACGACAGGTGGTCACTAAATACAGGTTTAATTAATATGAAATGCACTGTGAAGGGAAATTAAAATTAAGGTCACATAATACAAGTTGCTGCTTAATTGAGGTGGTCACTGAAGTGTGGTTGACTGTATTCCACACGACGTGTTTCTGGAATAATCTCTATTAGGTACGATCACATTCAAAATATTTGAGAGCCATGTGATTTAAATATCTTTGGGATCAAGAGCTAAACAGGATAACCAAAACTGCCCAAGGTTACCATTGTCTGAGGGAGATTGTTATATGCTTAAATAAAGTACATTATTCAGGAACTGTACATTCCAAACGTAAATATATCTAATAAATCATGAACGTTGTACATATGTCAAAAGCTGCACATATGAAGACTAACAAGCATTTCTTTAGTACAGTGTTCACAAACATTTCATGTCGTACAGAAATCCCGTGGAAGATGCTGCTATAATTTTCATATTTATGATTTTAAAAGATCACTACATGAAATCGTGTCTTAATATATGTTCTTTATATATCTGACATGTTATTGTTTCCTTTGCTTGTTTCGTCTCTGGTGTTGTAACGGTTAGATATTCATGTATATATATTTCTCTCCTATCCTAGTGTTCCATACTCGCCATATGAGGTAATATGATTGTGTTTATATATATTCAAATATCAATCTTCATAGTTTCACTAAATGTAGAATAAGGTTGATTTTTTTTTCTTTCTTTTTTATTAATATTGTGATCCCTTTGAATATAACATTCGGTACCACATTTCAATCAACGTCCTTGCGGTATTGCACAATATATAGCATTTTATGAATTAAATGATACCTGAAATAATTCGATACTAAATATAGTTAGTTTGTAATTTAAACGTCTGGCATTGTTCTAAAAACAGAAATTGAATCATACACACGTTTTTAAACTATGTAATGTTGTTATTTGATGGCATGATAGAAAAAGAAAAAATATTAAAAAGAGAAGATCAAAGGAATATCTGATTTTAATTCGATTGTTTCAAAATAATATATAGTGATTGTATTTGTATACCTAATTTAGAAATAATATTTTGAATGATGCTCTTGTTTATATATGTAATATATATGTGTAACAGCTATGATGCTAATATGAGACCAATGTCTAACAGAGATGTTGTTTTTTCTGTTCACATCAACTTCCATCAACATCTCTGCTTTAACAATATTCTTGTGAAACTAAAACTAAATTCTTCCATAGAAATTACTCAATAATGTAGTATCTATCCTAAGCCAAAATTTACAAAAAATTTATCGATTTATCTTATTCTTATTATCAAGATTTATGCTTATTATCACGATACTATATTAAGTAATTGTAAATTAAATGCTTACTGAAATAAATTCCTCCAAACTTTGGAGCACCTCATATGTTGTAAGATGTATTGCATATTGGAGAAAGGACAGGCAATGAAAGAAAGGCTGTAGATGATATGAAAGACAAATAATTACAAGTATATAAATGAGACATGGGTATTACAGGACAGTATAAATACAAATTTCACTGCTGTTAACGCTCGTTTTATATGTTACACTTATCTCGTTTTGATTTTTAATAACTTTTGCTACTTTTCAGAATTGTACCTGATTTACCTTTGAATTATCAATTGGAAATGAACTATATCAAACATGTTTACAGATAATCATTTTTACCTTGCATTTCATTCAATTCAACATTTCATATATTTTCAAGAATATAAGGAACACTATTTCATTTTCAAATTGAAAAAGTGAGTAGTGCGTTCCTTACGTTCACTCGGAAAAAATATGTACATGTGTTTCCTATCTAGAATAAAGACAACTGTTATCATATTAGCCAGAATTAGACATTATTTGTTCAACCGACAAAAGCCAGAGATAAATTAATAATGCAATGTATAGAACAATATGTCTATTATTTGTCTTTTGCAGCCTCGAAGCTAAACCATGAACCAGAATTTAAAAATTAGCAATGACATTTAAAACATACCATCTGTTAATATATTGTCAACCGCATCTTTTTTTATTTCTTTATCTAACGATCCACTTATAGATAATTAAAGTTTGTCAGTGACTTGCGGCATGATTGTGGTTTTTCCGGGTATTCCAATTTCCACCACCAATAAAACATGCTTCCACTACATAACTGAAATATTGTTGAAAGTGGCGTTAAACACCATATACCTAAACATAAACCCAAACAGTTTCATTCACATTCGGTTGTGGTCGTGAAGGTGATCGTATTGTAATGGTATCTATGTCTACCTATGTAACCAATGCCTATCACCACTAAGGCTGAGTTTGATTACCGCACATTGCAAGATGTACTCAGTGACACCATGATGTGACCAATGTTGTAAGTAATTAGTGACATGTCGGTTGTCTTCTCCTGTGTGCAACAGACATCCACAAAATAACTGCAATATTGCTGAAAGTCGCGTTAAACACACATAGCCATACCTATTCATATTCGGAACTTTTTCGGTCTCTATTATTATGACTTTTGACATGACTTTTATTACTTTAATGGAGTGGGAGATGCCAACCCTTCCGAAGCCTACATCACCTGTGGGTTTTCTCAGGGTGTTCTTTCTGTCGGTACATTTATTCTTTCATTTAGTTTTATCATTATGCTTGTAGTGTTTTATTTCATCCGAACGGTCCCTTTACTCTAATATATCTTCGGACAAAGGTATCGACTGTTGTCGTCGTTTATGCACGTATATGACGTTTAAGCAGTCTCTAAAGGTTTATGATAATGTGAACAGTATTTATAACATTGAAACGAATATAAATATCTATTTTTGGTAATTGGACATAGCTTTGAAACGGAACATAAGGCCATAACGTACCAAGCTGATGAATATTGATTGCATCTGATAACTGCAGATATATTATTTTGATGGTGTGCAATATTCCCTTGTGTCATACTGGTCTATGAATTTTCTGATAAATTGGCTCGGATTAAATTACAGAACTCACGATATATTACCCTAACTTAAAACACCTTCCTGAAGTCTGACCCGCCAGTTAGTAGATGGATGTTGTTTCTTCATCAATGTCAATTGAAGATTTTACAGAGATCTGTAACAAATTGGTATATTTCAGTATTCACTTTGATACACAAGATATAACTTGTGCAAGGCCGTCAGTATTTGGTGGTAGAAGTAATGAATCGCATCACATATACAAGAAAACCAATGTGTATATTAGATTAATTGATGTGATCAACTAATTCAGTAATTGGTAAGCAATACAAGACCACTAAACTCCCTCGAGGAGACACTAGGATTTAGAAGAAGGATATCGTTTCTTAGCTGCTGTGACAGCCTCTTCAAAGGGTGCATTCGCTAGTTGTGTGGAGCAAATTTAAGTTAACAGAATACTACCTGTATGAGAAAGTATGTTAGTAGTTGTTATTGGTGGTTGGTTACAATAAACTTTGGAAAATACCGAAGGGACAATCAAAAATGGACAATCCAGAAAAAAAGGCAATATATGGTACATACATGTAAGACGAAGACAAGCAAAACAAACACACAACACAACATGTGTTGGACACCACTATACGCAAGAAAACACAAATATCGTAAATGGGACATGAATCCTCCCACAAACCACTGGAGCTAAAGATGAACCGAACATCGTCTTTATGCGTTTTTAAATTTTATTATTTCAACCTTATCCTTCCTTATATATTTGTCTGTTCTACTTATATATTGATCTGACATGCTGAAAAACTCAGACTAACTGTGACAGCCTAGTTGGTTTAATGGTAAGCGTCCTCGCAGTGTGGTACACAGTATGTTGGGTACATGGTCGAATCAAACAAACAACTACAATATTAACACTTCGTCTCTGCTAAGCAGGCAGAGTTAACATTACGTACATACACATTTTGAATCGGAATCAGATTAAAGTGTCAGAATAAAGCGATATGTCAATCTATGAACTGCATGTGTAAGTGACAGCATAAAAGTCACTAAGCGTGTTGATCTGGTACAAAACAGTCATCGTCATCATCATTACAAAATAGTGATGTATTCTCGCTATGATAAAACATTGCTCATTTGTTAATCGGTATCACAAATGATCTTGGGCATGTTCCGTTTGTCGTAGTAACAATCTCGTCATTATTACCTCTTTCTTGACTTAACATTGGACATCTAACTATAGTAACATTGCTAGTTGAGTAGGAACTGCTTACCTTTCAGGAGCACCTGGGATCATCCCGGGTTTTCTGTAAGGTTCATCTTTAGTTTGCGTAATGTTTTGTTGAATTGATATTAAATTTGTCAGAAGTATCAGTTGTCTAAAGAGTAATATTCTTTGACCAACAAATTCTACCTTCCTAGCTTGTAGCAACTTAACTAAGAGCATTCATTGACCCAGCTATTGCACTGTCCATGTTTATGTTGTCTTTTATTTTTGTGATAGTATGTCGTGTGCTTGAGTGGGGGCGAATTTGCGCAGGCATCCTATCGTTCGTTTGTATATCAATATGAAAGGGTTGGGATCCCATTAACCTGGTTAAACCCGCCACATGCTTGTTCCTGTCCCAAGCCGGGATCTTGATTTTTCCAACATTATATATCGTTGTCTTTTTTTGTGTTCAGTGAGTTCAGTTAAAATGAGGCGTGATATTAGTAGAATTGATGACCATCACAGTTTAAAGTTTCTTTTCATAATTGTATCTTTATCCATTTATTTTAGTATTTATTTTGTATGGCTTTCGATTTACTGCTTCTGATTATCCCTTTGGTATCTTCAAACTTTTCTTGTTTAACAACAATCCCGCCTCTTACATATTTTGCTTACCCTTCCTAAGCACCTGAGTTCCCCCCCCCCCGTTTTTAGTGGGGTTCGGGTTACTCGATCTTTAGTTTGATATGTATGGTTTGTCGATCGTTGTTTGTCCTTTTGTACTTTTTCTTTTGGCCATTGTGTTGTCTGTTCTTCTT
>MJUT01050917.1:1015999-1028774 GCA_002080005.1 Gigantidas platifrons | reverse complement strand
GATATACGGTTTCTGATTGCCCCTTTGGTATCTTTTGGCCATTGTGTTGTCTGTTCTTCTTTGATATACGGTTCCTGATTGCCCCTTTGGTATCTTCAAACTCTTCTTAGGGTCACCATTTGCTTTCTTTTCCATGAAATGGGTTTTAGGCTCTCGTAAAGGTTGGAAACAACAGCAGTGAAAGATAATATTAAAGATAGAGAACATAATACTAGAAGAAAAAACATTGCAACTCTCACATAAGCTATGAATTTCGTAATACTTTTCATTTCATGTTACATGTATTTTCACTCGCCGTATATAATAGAAGCAAAGAGGTACTGTACTACATGTTAGTCCATTGGTATATTTTGTCACTATTAATATGTCGATAAGACGGACTGAAAGATCCCCGTGGCTATCCACACAGTGGCTACCTTATTGATACGAGATATATTACTTCACTATGAGCCAAATTCATTCATTAAAAGTATTATATTGTTTAAAAACTCGTTGGACTCGTTTAGTGTTGTAATCCGTCATTTGTCTTATGTATTGGTCTTTATGCCATCATAAAATGTACTGATGACGGTTGACAGGGCTCAACATACAGAGTTTCCCAGCATATTCCACCATAGAGGATAGGGAATTGAGGGTATTTATGCTATAAGACGGAAAACCTGTTGGGTATCGTTTTTATTTTTGCTCCTTGCACGTAAAAACTTTAGATTCTGTGATAGATGTTTCTATACTTCTCAAGTTGCAGGCAGAAGTCGTTGCAACGGTTATATCATTTATCATCCCGAACATCGTTTCCACCGATAACTTGAAGTACAAATGTTGCTTATTTATATCGATAGCAGCTTTTAGTTTTAGCTAAACCTCATAAATCTAATAGTTGGATACTTCGAAGTAAAGATTTTGTGCATTCTCGACTTCGAGATACGACTGTAGTAATAACAATACACAGCCCCAGGAAGCACATAACATCATTTCAACGTTGAAGAAACATCGCGACGTTGCATCGGCTTCGTAATGATGATTTGTGCCTGCAATGATGACGGTATTTGTAAGATTACCACACCCGTATTTTGTTTTCTGGTTGCAACTAATGCTTATCACCACTAAAGTTGTTTGTTCCAATCCCTTTCATGGCGAGATGTACTCGATACAACATTATGTGATAAAGTTTGTCAGTGACTTTCGACAGGTCGTGGTTTTCTCCGGTTTCCTCCACTAATAAAGCTGACCGCCACGATATTACTGAAATATTGTTGAAAGGTTGAAAGTGGCGTTAAACACCATAATCCAAACCCTAACCACTCCGGTCATTCAGCCCGGATCTGGGAATAACATTTGTATACACCAAGTAATACCAGAACGACAAAGATTCCCAGATGTAGCATTTAACGACGGCGTAAAGAGTACCGCTCTACTCACACTCATTTTGGAGAATGAATTATTCTCATTGTTGAAAACCCTCCTGCGACTGTGAAACGATGAACAGCTATAAAAGCGCGGTTCCTATATATTGATTGATGTCTAAGTATAATGATGGATAATCTCTCAGGTTCATTTACGCCCATATCATTTCTTAGTAACAGTGTAATATGACGTATCTCACGTGACGTCTTTAAATAAATGACACCGCTGAAGTGAATAGTGACAGTTTATTGAACTGAAATTCTCATTAACAGTGCAATATCATAAAATAGAAAATCATGTGATCTATTTTAGACCAATACAATTAAGAGCAGAATAAACTTATGTCATAAATATGTCGTCTTCTGGTTCACATATCATTTTAAATTCGCAAACAAAATACTTTATCTTCAAAACAAAAACATTAAGTTTCCTTCCGTTCGATGTTAAATGGCCGCTTCATTCTTTGAAATGTCATAAAGTGTGGACTTTGATATGCAAGTTTTATGTTAATAATCAATCATTATTCGAAGAAAAGCAATAAATGAAAAGGGTATCACAGATATTTTCTCGTGTTTTGTTTTTATATTTTATTTCTTTCCCGTTCCAGGCCGTGATTGACGATATCGGTAACATGTATAACAACAATGCGTTGACACTTCTGTGTTACTACAAACGTCCATTCCAAAACGACGAATATAAAGCCCACAATCCAAAAGTCCAAATGGTGTACTAAATGAAACGGGTCGATCCCCATACTCACACCCTGAAATGACAAACAAGTAATTCATTCTACAATGATACAAGTATACATTTACGTCATTGCAATAAATTTACTACAAACTATGATATGTTCCGTTTGACGTAATCATAATCTGGTCCTTCCTCATTCATGCCTTACGACCGGATTTACAGCAATCGTAACACAACGAGTAACACTAGTGAAGCAGGAACTAATTACCCTTCCTGAGCACCTATGACGTTCACCGCTTGTTTTAGTGGCGTTCTTGTTGCTCAAACTTTAGTTTTCTATGTAGCGTTTTGTAGAGTACTGGTTGCATGTTCGTTTGTCCTTTTTATTTCAGCCATTGTGTTGTTGATTTACGGTTTCTGAATACCCCGTTTGTATTTTCAAACTCTCATTAACAGCACTGACGTCGATTCTAGACTTGATACCAATCTTAAATATTCAGGTTTCCAGAGATCTACTCATGGCTGGATTATTTCCGGCCATTTCATGATAAGGTAAGTGTGATGATACCAAGTTGGTGGGGTATAATAAGAAGTCGTTATTCGAAGGACAGAGAATACAGCGGCTAAATAAAAAGGATAAGTCAAATAATGGTTGACAAGATACTATACAGAAAACTAAACATTGAGCAACTTCTACTTCTAGCTCTATTATTTGTACATATAAACCGATTCTTTTATAGACAAGTATGGGATTTTTTTCTAAGGGCCTTGAAAGTGTTAAAGTTAATAATAAAATTTGTTCAAGCCACGATATAGCTAAAATACTACTAAAGTTGGCGTTAAACACCAATCAATCAATCAATCTACTTCTAGCTACTTCGACTCACAAGTATAGTACATTATAGTTGTGATATAGCAGCAAAATTGCTGAAAGTGGTGATAACAACCAATTACCCATTAACCATCCCATATTTATATAATAGTTACTGATATGGAGGGCAATATCAGGATATACAGACTGCCAAAGCGTCGTGGTACGGACCAGTGGAAATGATATAGCCCGAGCCGGAAGCGAGGTCAATATCATTTCCACTGGTCCGTACCACGCCCCAAGGGCAGTCTGTCTATCCTGATGTTGCACTCATATCAGTAACTATCGTGTTTATTGCATTGAAGACCAGAATCTGACTCATACAATATAAATGCATAGAAATTTTTAATCAGAATAATTGAAGATTTCCCTAGGCGTTATCACCTTCGTTATTACCTAATTTGAATTGACTACATCAATTGTTTGAATGGTGTTCAACTTATAATGAGAAATAAAATGAGATTATAAATAACATTATGTAATTTAATAAAACATAAACAAACAAATATCTGTGTGTAGACCAGTAGTACCAGTCTATACACGGTTTTTGGACCGGTCTAATTCAGCATTCCAATCTATATCGGGGAATAGTGAAGGTCACGTGGAGAGTGTTCAGCCAATTAAATGTATGGTTTTTATTCTGATATGCAATAACATCAAATAGTTAATCAAACTAGAAAGACAATATGGTTACTGTCTATTGCGATTTGTATGTTTGTTAGAATACTTAGATATCATTGTGTAATCTACATATCATATTAAAGTTGTTTTTCTTTTTTAAAAATAGTTTCAAAACATTATTATCTGAATCCAACAATATGTGTGTCATTTTCTATTAATAGACGCATCACATGCAGAAAGAAATACATGCGTCGATCAAGGTCATAAAGCTAAGTGCAGATAGGTAATGATGACCGTGTAACGTAAACAGTGCCTGTATTATAAAAATATATATTTACTGAATTAAGAAAATATTTATACATTGTAGTCTATTTTTGACTCTTAGTCACGATAGCTTATTTTTGTTTCAACTCTGCAGAACTGGTCATCACAAAAGCATGACTTGTACTATAAAAACTTACCATTATAGTTATAATAACACTCATATGTTACAACGTTATAGTTTTTGGAGAAGAAAATGGTCAAAACCGGAAGACAATATATATACAAAAGGGTTGCTGGATAATAATTTTAGGTTTTAGGGGTACAATGTGCTTAATAAAAGCATTATTTGAAGATATAGGTAAAATAATACAGGAACGCCATTTAAATTTTTGGGATAGGGGGGGGAGGGGAGGGGGGGTAACGGGTTACGTTTTTTGCAGTTGTTGAAGAGAAAAAAAAATAACTTGACCTGAAAGATGCAAATTATAATTAACATGACCAATAGAGTCTTCCACCAGAACTTATTATTGTTAATTTGAATAAAAAATGTTATCGATGTTTCATGTAAAATTAAAACTGTAAATTGTTTCATCTGAAACAAATTCTGGTTAAGGAGAAAATGCTACACCTTACCCCCCCCAAAAAAAACAAACCTAGATGGTCCCCCAATACATGTTAGTGGTGAAGTAAGAAATGCTGGTGGTTTTCACATCGTATTCCTGCTTCCGTCACACAAACACAATTTACCAACAACATAAGTGGATACAGTTTAAAGTATTCACACCCATCTCCCTAAGTTCCGCACACAAAGTACAATCCAAGACAACTGAATTCAGTGTAGTCGTATACTCCATATCGCGAGGATATTAAAGAAATTGACTTTACAATACATGCAGGAAAACCAAATAAAGACGCATCTTACTCTTAAACACGGGAAAGAAACGCTCAGCGCTTAAACTAGAGAACGGAAAATATGAATAAAACCATATCTTGCATAAAAGTAGAAGCACATATACAGACAGACAGTCAGTACAACAAGACAGACGACACAACTAGGACCTATCAACAAAGCAGTCAATACCAGAGCCAGAACCAATGAACCAGTACAAAAGAGGGAGCGGGCCGCACAGGACAGATCACACATTAGAGTACCGTAACGAACCCCGAACGTCCTGGAAGACAGTCAAAGTGGTATTGTAGCACATACATACCAGACCAGAAGTAATATGCCACAAAACCATACATCAAGACGAAACAGCGCAATAATCAGAGATTTAGACTCACATGACCCTACAATAGTGGATCACTATTCAACTGACAGAACATATGCAGACGTTAAAGACCAACGTACCAACGCCAATTGAACAGAAAAGCCAGAAGAAACCAGATGGAACACTAGTATGCAAGTATAACTACTAGCACGCAATACCTATAGTGATGTAACCAGATGTCAAAACCAATCATCCAACCAACCACACTGATATGTTCCATTACTCAACTGAGTGTCTTGCTTAGTAAAGGCATTGTTTATAAGCTTTTGGTTAGTATATATAATTTACACCCACATACTTTCAGGTGGGTAAATGTGTTTAAAAAAGTGTAATATTTACCTGCCACTTGGTTACTGACTCTCGACTTCAATCTGTTACATGTTCCACAACATATTTGTTGAACAGTTGGCACATAACAGTTGATACGAAGCTGATTTTGTTGATCAAATGGTGTACACAGCTCAGGATTCTGATCTCCCCATTTGCACACTGGAAAGGTAATAATGGGTTAGACATTTCGAACCTTTTTCGTATTCCCGAAAACAGTGCATAATGCATTGGATGATATCAAAACGGTAGAACCTACTCTATACCTGGAAATATTCACAGCCATTTTATGTTCGATATTTTCGCTATTGAATGCCATATTTTCTAGCTCATAGAAAAACACGGGAAGCCTTTTAAAGCAAACCCAATTTGTCTTTTATTGATTATGATTGGATCCACATAAGGATTAGAACAGATTTATGATGTTTAACGCCACTTTCAAAAATATTTCAGCTAGATCGTGGCGGGATCCACATAAGGGTAATGTCACAAAGTAAAGCAACATATTTAAGTGGGGACCTACTTCAGTGCACTGTAAATTCGAAGTCAGCCTGTTGATCTAAACCAAAGCATGAATCATTATCATCTCATCAAAATATTGCTTATTTCCACCATCTTATAGCTAAATACATGAGAAATTGTCATTTGATGCTTTCCAAGCATTCAATCATACACTGACATAATATGACCACGCTCTACAAATAGATGGTTGAGTAATAGGTTTTGTTCAACATTTTGTGCATTACAAACTATGATCGCATCAGTGGACTTCGTATTCGTTAACTAGTACCGATTCCAGACTTTGTCGCGAGATTAAATGTACATCTTTGACTTTTCCAAAATATAGAGTCGAACTTCGCTAGCTCGAACTCGGGTGGCTCGAACGCTATGGATATCTCGAACTGTTTTTTCAGTCCCGTCAATTTTGCCTTTAAATCCTTGCTAAGTAAACTCCTTGGATGTACAAATGAAATTTCCATTGAGTATATACACAAAACATGCAATAAAACCGCAATGTAAACGTCAACATTAGAAGGTGTGATACAGTACATACCAGTGTTGTTTTGTTCAGCCAAGGATGGGCACGTCAGGCAACAGAGACGTTGGTTTTCTGGAAGGTAACAAAGGTGTCGCTTTTCTCGTATTATTTGACATCGAGGAGTAAGATCTCCATATTCACATCTAGGTAGACCTAGAGGAAAAAAGTTGCTATTAACTAAATATGTACCTTTCTAAGACCAGTAAAATATCAAAACATCGTCAACATACATATAAATTATTATGATTAAACATTTAGTTTAGTAAGTGATAACAAAAGCTGCCCAAACAAAAAGGGTACGTTGCTCCTATGTTGAAGTCATCGCTACAAAAATTATACGGTCATCATCACGATCTGGTTGACAATTACGAAATATCCATAGCTCAAATGACAGTGGATCTTTTAGTTTTTTCGTATTTTTGTTCTTTCCTCTATCACTGTAAATACCTTTACCGGACTTAACTATATATATGAGTAACACGGCGACTCTCTTAAAGGAAGCAGGAACTGCTTACCATTCACGAGCACCTGGGCTCACCCGGGCTTTTTGTGTGGTCAGTGTTGCTCATCTTTTAGTTTTCTGTGTTGTGCTTTTGTTTTGTTTGTTTGTTTTCGTCCTGTGGCTTGTGTCACCAATGTTGCCAGTGTCTCTAGTTTATCCATGTTTGATTGTCCCTTCGACTTTCACTAATGTTTATTGCAACATATGATACAATGAAATGTCAAAGTTGTAGCCGCATCCATATTCTCTAAGCTGATGGAAACCCATATATAGATCTTGAAAATCAAACCGTTTAAGCTCACACCGACGGAACAAATATGTTGTAATTTCTTTAATTTTGGTAACAATGAATTGGATATATACTCAACTTGCTTAGTATATGTTCAATAATTGAAGCTCTCTCGTATATTCATTGTTATGCATACATCTCACATACAGGGACAAGCGGCAATGCGTGAAAACAACGGAGGGTTTCCACATATTAACAAACCCTAGCACACAATTGCCCCTCTGAGCCCAATTCAAAACATGGAAGGATTGAGATGAGATGACAATGTATGTACAAAGAGGTCTCTGAAACAAGGATATGGAAGAGATCAAATACACGGTAGAGAATACCGAAGGGGCAATCAAAAAAGGATAATCCGGAGAAACTGGCAACATGTGGTACACAAGACGAAGAAGAACAAAGCAAACACACAACACAATATGTGTTGGACACCACCATACACAAACAAACACAAATAACGTACACAAGACATGCACCCTCCCATAAAACATGCATAATAGATTAAAACGTTCATTATGTTGGCTAATACTGCTCAACAAGTAAATTGTATGGATAAATATACATTGTAGAATCACGTAGGTAGGAATACTACATTTGTGATGACATGAACACACCTTCAGTTTGACGTTCCTTGTGTATACGACATGTCTCACAACATATATCTCTATTTCTATCATTATAGCAATCAAATGGCTCCATATTTCTACACTGGTATGACCAATCACCATATTCACATCCTACAACGATAAAACGTTATAATTATCAAACATAGATAAATGGCAATAGATAGACCAAGCAGACATAACAGAAGACAATGGCAATTATTATACATTACTGTAGATGAACGTTTATATATTGGATCATTTATAGTCACATGATGGTATACCCCCCCCCCCCTCGCCCCCTACGCACACACATTTTGTGGCAATAAATATAGAATCAACTGAAATTTAAACATGAAGGCTGAATATGTGCAGTAAAACACAAGTTTTAAGGATAAAAAGGCAAAAATAACCTGTTTTTGCTGTTCAGTTTTGAAAGGTTATCGTTTCCATCCTGGAGCTTGCCCCCACTAGTCGGTACACTTCAAAAGCTTGCTCCCGAACTTCCAGGTTCCCTAAAGCACCCCTTTACTTTCTGGTCCACTCCTACACCTCTGTTTAACATGATTGCAAGACATATAGAATCTAACACCGGCAAAAGTGCAAGACAGGGAAATCTCCGACACCCGAGCCTCGTCAGCGAACGATTGTAATCTTACCCGAGGGTGTCGGAGATTTCCCTGTCTTGCACTTTTTGCCGGTGTTTGATTTTATTTCTCACTTTTATCAGCTGTTACCTAATTGTTTTGTTTACATTCCCGATCGAGCGTTTTCCCGCAAATTTTGTTTCCATTGCTGAAGTAAATATTCAATTTATTCATATGCATCCGTGTCTTGGCAGTATTTTAAATGTATTTCATAATAAAATACAATGTATTTAATAAATATATGATAAATATAACTCAACACTACACCTGTGGCTGTGAAAAAATATTTGAATTTGGTCAAAGGGAGGTACGTTAGTTACTAACAAGGGAGAGCACTCTATTATTTACTCAAAGTAAACAAACATTGACTTGAAAGTCATACACCGTGAAACATGAAAGGTGCACGATAGTTAAATTATTAGCTAGCAGAATAGTATACATACATTAATTTGAAAATACTTATGTAATAGAATCGTGGTTTTATTGGTGAAGCATGGAGAACTGGGGGCAGTTGACATAAACTGTACAGCATGTATTTGCCGGTAAAACGCACGTGATTTTTTTGTCTTGCACTAAGACAATCTCATATCGCTAAAAATAGGAACTGGTCTGTCTCAGAAGTGAGAAATTTGTATTTTCTCTGACATGAGTGTAATTTGAATGTTAACATGACTGTGATTTATTGTTACAACATGGAAGTATTGTCTATTAATGTTAGAATACAGATGTAAAGTTCAACATGCAGAGACTAAGACGATATTTGACAGATTAATTTGAAAAAATAATATACTGTCAGTTTGGCATTTTCTTAAGTGTTCTTGTTATATAAATAATTTGATTCCCAATAACACATTTCCTTTATATTTTTCCCCAAGCTACAATACCGGGGTTATGTGTGTCGTAATACTGATCTCGAAGTATAATTGTCATTTTTTTTTAATGAATAATAGAATGAAAATCAAAAGATACATTTCCAAATTCGAATAGAAAATTTGAGAAATAGGCAAAATCCATATACCTAAGCACACAAATGCATGACCGCCTACTTTCCTGTCTTGGTACAGGCACTTCATAAAAGGGTGTCGGGGTTGAACTAGCTTAATGGGCCAAAGGCTCCCCACATACTTTCCACGTGTGTGTAATATGCTAACTCACACATATAGCTGGGCGAAAAGCGTTATTATTAATAACGAATAACAAAGTATATATATATACTAGTATAGCCCCTTCATCACGCATTTCAAAGTAAAAAGATTGGATCTCCAAATCTTTTTAAAAGTCATTAGGAGCAAGGAAACCATAGGGTATAAACAGGATAGCCAAAATCGTCATAGGGTCTAAACAGGACAGCCAAATCGTCATAGGGTCTACACAGGATAGCCAAAATTGTCATAAGGTCTAAACAGGATAGCCAAAATCGTCATAAGGTCTAAACAGGATAGTCAAAATCGTCATAGGGTCTAAACAGGATACCCAAATCGTCATAGGGTCTACACAGGATAGCCAAAATTGTCATAAGGTCTAAACAGGATAGCCAAAATCGTCATAGGGTCTAAACAGGATAGTCAAAATCGTCATAGGGTCTAAACAGGATAGCCAAATCGTCATATGGTCTAAACAGGATAGTCAAAATCGTCATAGGGTCTAAACAGGATAGCCAAATCGTCATAGGGTCTACACAGGATAGCCAAAATTGTCATAAGGTCTAAACAGGATAGCCAAATCGTCATAGGGTCTAAACAGGATAGCCAAAATTGTCATAGGGTCTAAACAGGATAGCCAAAATTGTCATAGGGTCTAAACAGGATAGCCAAAATCGTCATAGGGTCTAAACAGGATAGCCAAAATTTTCATACGGTCTAAACAGGATAGCCAAAATCGTCATAGGGTCTAAACAGGATAGCCAAAATTGTCTACTATTATCTACGTCTGATGGAGATTTACCATAATTTTAATAATAATTACATTATTTAGGAAATGTAAATTTCAAATAAATACAAATAAATATACTAGTATTTTGGAACTCTGCAGTGTGTTATTTTCAGTTTTTCTTCAGTTTATTAGATCTAATAAACCATGTCTGGCAGCGATGTACTGACTACTGGCCAGATGATACTCTCGAATGAATTTTACTTCAAATATCAAAGTTAATGTTTCCATAGATATGAATATACATCAGTTTATATTTCATTACTTCAACATTTTTATGAGACCTACACATGGTATATGTTTATTTCCAATTCGGTATAAAAACAGAAAAATTCCCCCAAAAGCATTCGTTTGCCATTTTCATTGTTTGTTCCTTAGACATATATGAATATCAATTTATTGCTTGCTGTATATAATAGATATCTGAGGACTCATTTGAATAAAAGTAATTTGACATTTTGACCTATAAATAAGCAGACATATATCTTTTTTTTTTAAATTGCATGATTTTTATGCACACTAACAAGGCAAAGCAATCAAACTTTTGGTGTATTTCCGAAGCACGTATATCATTAGTGACGAAATGACTGGCTATTTTATCAATTACAAAATGAAACAATGTACATATTTTGGGACAGAACATGCTTTATACAACCACATATCATAATAGCTATGCTTTTGCCCTTTGGCTTACTAGCGTGCAATTATTATTTTTTTTATTATTTGACTCTCTGCTTTGCGTACCTGATGAAGGTTATTCTAGAAACGTGTCGTGCGCACTAAATTAGATATCTACGTTTCAATTTACTCATAATGTCTACCATGGATAAATCGTTTCCCCGAATAACTCGAATCATTAAACGGAGGCGATTGCTAGGCTATAAACTATATATAATGATAAAAAAAATCAAAGTATTAAGTACGAGACATACGTATGGATGATAAACCTGACATGATGACGTTGAACTGAAGAATTACCCCCTTTTTCCCAACAACTAAGAAGTATATAGAGTAGGGGATGCAACTCTGATGTAAATCTACTTGATAATAAAACCAATGCAACAACAAAGTATAATTTTAAGAGATAATGTATATGAATGCATCATCAAATGATTTAATTATTTTTTTCATGTATGAAATTAGGTTATTACATAAATTAATCTTGATAGCAATGTAAAGTATATCGTTAACATGTGAAAATGATCAATGCATTATTATTGCATTCCTATACTTAATTCAGTAGTACTTGCTCTAATTGTTACTGATGCATAATCATGTCATAAAGGCTACGTGTTCAGTAAGGTGTAACTACACGAGTTTGTATTCGATACAACATTATGTGATGAAGTTTGTCAGTGACTTGCGACAGGTCGATGGTTTTCTCCAGGTACTACAGTTTCCCCCATTTGTCAGTGACTTGCGACAGGTCGATGGTTTTCTCCAGGTACTGCAGTTTCCCCCATTTGTCAGTGACTTGCGACAGGTCGATGGTTTTCTCCAGGTACTACAGTTTCCCCCATTTGTCAGTGACTTACGACAGGTCGATGGTTTTCTCCAGGTACTACAGTTTCCTCCACCAATAAAACTGACCATCACAATACATGTATAACTAAAATATTGTTGAAAGTGGCGTTAAACATAATAAACCAACCAAACATTCTTCAGAAATACACTGTTTATAATACTGATTTATATTTTGTAGGTTGGTTTGTCAAAGTAGAAATGAATAAATAAAAAGACAGTAAAACACACAGTTACTCATGTAGGAAATGTTTGAAGGGGTAACCAGAAGTCATCGTGTTAAGTAAGGCCTTTTGGTTTAAATGCTCTCAAAGAATTTTAATTTATTTCGCTCTCCAATCTAATGAATACGTGCGGACAGGAATGAAGGTTATTCCAGAAATGAACGTGTCGTCCTCATCAAGTTGTTATTCCAGAAATGAACGTGTCGTTCTCATCAAGTTGTTATTCCAGAAATGAACGTGTCCTCCTCATCAAGTTGTTATTCGAGAAATGAACGTGTCGTCCTCATCAAGTTGTTATTCCAGAAATGAACGTGTCGTCCTCATCAAGTTGTTATTCCAGAAATGAACGTGTTGTCCTCGTCAAGTTATTATTCTAGAAATGAACGTGTCGTCCTCATCAAGTTGTTATTCTAGAAATGAACGTGTCGTCGTCATCAAGTTATTATTCCAGAAATGAACGTGTCGTCCTCATCAAGTTGTTATTCCATAAATGAACGTGTCGTTCTCATCAAGTTGTTATTCCAGAAATGAACGTGTCCTCCTCATCAAGTTGTTATTCCAGAAATGAACGTGT
>MJUT01050917.1:993300-1007731 GCA_002080005.1 Gigantidas platifrons | reverse complement strand
GATTTACGACTTCTGATTACCCTTTGGTATCTTAGATTTACGACTTCTGATTACCCTTTGGTATCTTCAAACCTTTCGTATATATTGTGTTCTACGTACCATTTATATATTGTAGATATAGATTAATCTTCTACGGTTTGTAAAGTTTAATCATTCCTTACACTATAGCCCATGCACGTTTTTCTACTTTTACGTTATCAATTAGAATAATATCTAGTTCACTTACCCGGTCATTTGATAAAACACCTCTGTTAGGAATATAATTAGAACTTCCTCCATATACTCTTTCATTACGATTATAAAGGGGATATCTCCCACTACCTCCTATATACTGCACTCTGGAACCACTAGGATTATAATTAACACCACTCCCAACATAAGGTGAATACTGGGTTTGTGTTCTGGTTCCTTGTTGACCTCTGTATGGATATTGTTGTGTACCAGTTCTTGTGTTATATTGTGTTTGGCTGTAGCCACCACCTTGGTTGTTTCTGTTTCCTAGTTGATTATACGGTGGTCTATAACGATATGCTGTTCGGGAACCAGGTCCCGAGTATACAGTACTTGTGTAACGATATCCACCACCACTGGTACTTGTGCGAGAATTATCCTGTGCATTAGAAGCAGTTCTCGCGGCATATTGTCCTCTCGCGGAACCAATATGGCTTCTGAATTCGATTTGTGGGTCACTTCCTACATTTACCATTCCAGGTGAAGTGGTAGTCACTGGAGAAACGTTTCTATAGTCATAATTTCTGGTGGTTCCTGTTCCAGTGTAGTCATTCCCACGATCTTGTTGTGCACTATCGGCACCACCTTCTTCAACTGCATAAGTTAACGGTACGCCATTATCATTGGACGAACTCGTTAAAGGTAGAGGCTGAAATTAAAAAATACATACTGCTAAATTAAACTCGAGTGGAAAGCTAGAGTGAGTGGTTGTTCTTACATGGTGGCATTATTTCGAGAGTATTTTTATTGTTAGGGTTATGGTGTTTAACGCCATTTTCAACAATATTTCATTTATATCGTGGCGGTCAGTTTTATTGGTGGAGGAAACTGGAATACATGGAGAGAACAAAAACACTGACCTGCCGCAAGTATTTTGTTGAGATGATGATCATGATGATGTATGTCATGTACAAGACCATTGTTTCCATAGTGTTATCTCACTGAAACAACAATATGTACCTCGGACACACTATCCTGACTACGAGCCGACCAGTCTGTGGTTGCTTGTTCATGATGCTCGCTTAGAGGAGAAGCAACAATAACCAATTTTATAGACTTTGATTTAACCCAATATGGGATTGAAACCGCGATCCATCACACTCAAGGTGAGCACGCTATTTATTTCAACACCGAGGCGGTTTGACAGCTGACCTCACAGTTAAAAGGAAAGTAATCTAGTAGTAAAACAACATTACATAAATGACAAAACAGTCAGTTGTCGATTGGTTAATGATCCGTGTGTACAAGTCCATGCTCAGGATTGTAGTTACGTCACGTCGAATTGAGGTTTAAATATTGCTACAGGAGTGCTTTAGGGTGGTGGAATCCTAATGTCTACCGGTAGACACGTATAGATAACATATTATGTCACCTTCAATGACCAAAAATGTCAGAGAACCAGACAGTAACGGAAAACTTTATGATTTATACTAAAGTAGTTTACTTTAAGCATATTTTATTGTCACACAATACCAGACAAATGAACAAGACAAACGTTGTAAACTTATGAAGTCTTCTGTGGTACATATAAACATTAACAATGACAATATATTACAAATACAGATAATATGAAAAATAATATTATAAATATGGAAGGACAAAAACGGTTCTATTGGATAATATAGAAAAGTCAGTATTGTATACACTTATCTTTAAACACAAATACGGGGACGTGTATACAAGGCCGTTGTCGTCTGATGTGTGATGTATATTCAATATATAAATTTACTAGACAAATCTTTTAAAGTTAAGTATATTTTGGACGAGCAAGAACAGTTTAGAGTCTTTGTCATTTTCAAAAGATACATTTCTAAATGATATGTTTTCGATATATATTTCAAAATCCAAAAATACTAATGTAGGTCAAGGCAATCGTCATTTTAAACTGCTGGACATCAAGTCATGGCTATACCATTGCTATATAACAGTTACTTACACAACAAATGTATTTTAGCATTGGTCCCATCATAAATATAGTGGATATTCTGATCATTTACGTCAAACAGGATGATAGTTTCCTTACATTGCTACATGTACGTGTACCTTGTTACGTGAAGATTTGATCATTATTATAGAGGGGGAAATATAAGTGAAATTTACAAATTACGGCAGTGAAAACCCAACATTGAGCAACACTAAATCACAGTAACAAACGAGGGTGTACTCGGGTGCTCAAGAAAGCTTAGCAAATAAATTAACAAAACCCAAGTCGACTATATTCGCCTTACAAACAAAGTACTTCTGGTTTATTTCAATACCGAGATCCCCGTGTTGCGATTCAGTTCGTTAATGTTTTAGATGGTTTAGATTGTATATAAGTTATTTATATACTTACAGGAAGGTCATTTCCATCTATATCTCTTTTATGTCTCCTCAATTCTATTTTTGATAAAAACGAATCTGAAATATAACAAAAGTATACATTTAAATTATATGTTGTATAGATTGAAAGAGTTGTTACCGGAATAAAATTAATGTTGAATTTGTTTATTGTGGGTATTGGTTGTGATTCCCACGGAGCTGCCCAGTGTGTCCACATGTGCCGGATCTAGCATGCTCTCTCGTTTGGGTGCTGTCATGTCGTGTCATACTGTGAACCATAGTCGATGCCGTGTTCGGAGACTGAAACCACTTTTGTATACTAGTATTTAGAAAAAGTGTATGCTCATTTGTGGTGGCTACAAAAGACTAAATTCTTTTCAGCCATTTCTCATTGATGTTCGAGTAACAGTCAGAACGATTTGCACCAGTTGTCTCATTTCTTCCACATTTCTATGCAATATTTATATATTGTTGAATTTGTTCACATTCTCTGTATATGCGTGAAATATTTGCCGCCATATAATTTATTAATCTATTTGCCATAATATCAGACATTTTAGCATGTGGATGTCTCTGTTAAGAAATCGTTGTTGATATGTTTGTCATTTGTAATTTACCACTTCAATTAAACACTCGGTCTTGGTTGCCAAATATGTAATAAAGCTATTACCCAGTGTACCGTGATGGCTTTAGTGTAGCAAAGGTGCATAGCTTTACATAAAACACAATTGTAAGATATTGGGGATTTCTACGTCCTACGTGTAACACTATGACCCAAAGTCGGAGTTGGGGACGAACTCTAATCAAGGAGAATATTCAATCCTTCACAACTTGCAGGATCTATGCTTACTGGAAATCTCTCTACATGTTGGCCACCACTGTGAAACTCTGTAAATGTTCACTACCAAGGCCGAATGTTATTAAGTTGTGAAGTACAAATGGCAACCAAATGAACAGTCAATTTCTTAGTAATAACCCCTTTAACAAAATTTATGCTATGAAAGTTGAAATCTTCATTGACTATCCACATGTAGCTATGTAATCAATAAAGAATAAGTGGTCGGACAAGATTTGAACTTTCATATAGAGACATTTTTAAAGGAAAGGGATTATCATTCAGAAAGGATCTTGTAACCAGTCTAACAACTACCCACAAAGTCAACCACGTCTATCAATTACCCACAAAGTCAAATATGATTCTATTAAAGTTTGCCATTTTCATATAAAACTGGCATGACATAGCAGACAGTAGCATTACCAATTATTGTAAAATTGTCAGACAAATTTTGATAGGGTTGATAAAATAAATAGTTACAGTTATTCATTCTTTTTTTTTTTATTAGAATTTGGCATTTGCATATAAAAAAAACCCTGACATGCTGTAGTATACAGTAACATTACCAATTACTGTAAAATTGTCAGAAAAATGTTGATAGGGTTGATAAAATAAATAGCTACAGTTATTCATTTTTTTTTCAAGTATATATAAGTATATATACGAAATGTATATGATAGTAAATCAATAGCTGGACATCTATACATCATACTGTGTTTGTCTGTTAAAAAAATAATCTTTAACTATATCAAACACACAAGAAAAACTTAATGATCCAAGAAGGGCTTCCTTTGTAGTTAAGCCGTTAAATTGGTGAAAGATGACGATTATTGTCAAAAATAGTACAATTTAACTGCAATATAATCATATGAGCGTCTGTTAAGCTATATTTTATTGGTGTACCTGCCCATGAACTTCAAACTTGATTTACAAAACACGCGCTCGTTACTGGGAAAATGGGGTTACTAATTAGTATATCATGCAGTTTTTCAAAAAAGTGAAGATGACTTCTAAAACGATTTTAACCGAGACGATGCCAAAATATATCATCATCAATTTAGAGATTTGAAAGTGATGAAATACGACTGCCTTACTGCCATAGTTTTGTGTTTTTTTATTCACAGCAGTGTATTCTACTTTGTAGGGAAACTCTATTCACATTATCTACTTTTCTGAGGAGGGTCAGGGTTTCCCGACGTAAATGAACATGTTGATGAATTATCGTCTGCTCGACTTTGGCAGCATAAATTGGGTGCGACATTGTCCGCAAACGTAAATATAAATTACCGTATTTGTACTCTTAGACATATCAGAATCTAAATAAATCATGGAAGCCAGAATGTGTTTTGAGTTTTCACATGGGTTGGCCGATATTAGTAAAGTTTAACCCTCACCTCTGGGTCGGGATAAAATACCAATATCCGCCAACAAATGATATAAAACTCAAAACACAATCTGGCTTCCATGATTTATTTCTTAAATTACATCTTTTTGACTGGTCTTTTCCCGTCTCTCCAAAATGTCTAAATTCAAGTTTTGTTGCTTTACAAGTCAGAACATAAAAGAAAATAAACACTACAAAACAGATACGATTTTGTCCAGATTATAATCATATTCTTCCTTCTCTATTTCAACCCATTCACAATTCGATGGCGGTAATATTTGTCGATTCACATGATGACCACGGATATGCTTTGATTGTCGTAATCACAACCTTGTCCTTTCCTCAGTGATGACTTATCAACTGGGTTTGTAACAAGAGTAACACAACGGGTGTGGAGCAAGAACCGCTTACCCTTCCGGAGCACATGAGTTCCTCAACGGTGTTAGTGGGGTCCGTGTTGCTCAATCTTTAGTTTTCTGTGTAGTGTTTTGTAGATCGTTGTTTGTCCTCTTGGCCATTGTGTTGTCTGTCCGTCTTCGACTTTGGTATCTCCAAACTGTTCTGTGCATGTAAATATTTAGAGAGATCTCTTATTAATTAGAGATTTATCTAATTGAATTGAATAGGTCTTTAAATCTTGTTTATTCAGAATTTAGATAATTCAGGATTCAGATTTGTTCATGGGTCACTTCAGACATTCTGGTTTATTCATGATTTTATACATGATTCTGGTTAAAACAGGGTTCTATTGATACATTGTTCTGAGTAATTAAGCATTGGTTTATTAAAAGAGGATCTGTGGTTCATTCAGAGTTTGACTTAGATGGGTATCAATGTTTAAAAAAGAAAACAAATACTAATTTTTCGTGATTAGGTTTGAACATCTGTAGAGAGAAAATAAATTAGTTTTTATTTCCAAGGATTGTCATCGCCAATTAAAGTGAAAATTGTTTTTCAACGCATGATATTATTGTTTAAACGTCGGCTTTAATTATCGTCACCTTTTTGACCTTGAGAACTGACGCCAGATCAAAATACGAACATCTGTGTCTTTAGACTGGGTGTAACTTTGTTATTCGGTTTATTTTATGTCAATCTGTGCATTATCACCAACGTCACTGATAAAAGAAACGATTGCCAGGCAATAAAAGTAATGCGATAATATATACATGTATAAAAAAAACTATATTTACCGAGAAAAATGAATCAATTCTATATCTATTAATTACAAAACACGTAATTTTTCGGACAAGTCTGTTAAAGTTGTTCAATTGAAAAAAAGGTTTATATTAATATTGAATACTGTCAAACCTGTCCATGCGGTCACCTCTATTAAGCAGTCATCTGAATTAAAAGGTCTCATGTTTCTTGTCCTGTCATAGAACATTGCATATGAATTGTGCCCCTTTTAAGATGTCATCTGACTTAAAAGACTATTTGTTCCTTGTCTCAAAAGGGACCTCTTAAAAATAACTAAATCATAATCGATTCCGTTAGACAGAACCTCATGCCTTGTTGTTTTCGTTCCCCTTTCATCATAAGACAACTTTTAAAAATATACTGCTTCTACCTATTTTAACCAGAAGTTAAACGAACAATCGAATTGATAATGAAATCAGTCGTGTGTGTAGCTCCTCTCTCTCATTTTTAGCCACATGAAGTATTGTTCTGATTATTTTAGGTAATAATAGTGTTGAAGTATCACATATATGCAATTAAGAACAAGCAATAATATTAATTTTGAAACTGGTAACAAGAGGAAGACAAACAAAAAACAAAAAAACAAAAACAAAACAAAACAACTCAATATATGTTGTGCATCACTATATATACGAAAACAAGCTTAAATAACTTAAATAAGTCATGAGCCCCCCTACAAACAACTGGAGGTAAAGACATTGTCGCAATTATTTAAAGTGCAGATTACAAGATGTTATTTTACTGAGATATCCTGACATGGCTTGGAATTTTTTTTATTTCGCTTTAGTCTTGATAACTCTGTGGTAAGTTCTTATGTAGGTGCAGATTTATACATTTGTATGATACCACAGACACATTAATAGCAACTTTATTATAGGAGAAAACAAAAGCCAAATAATAATAACTATCAATATTAAATTTAACCACAGCATACTAAGGTTAAAATAATAGATATAATTCTTGCTAGATATATTGTCATAACAGTTTTTCAGACATGAAAAGATATGGGAAACTAATACATGTATAAACAGTTGAGGTTGAACAGAGGTTTTGTGGTACAACTATGCAAAGTCTAGACGAATAAAGTGCAGAGTTGAAATTAAGTGCATTAATAATCATTTTGAACTCAAATTCTTTTCCGTCATTACATATTTTTGAGGAGTGTGATATCTTGTGTTTTTTTTTTTACTAAAGAGTATGAATAGAAATAAACATGTAAATTACAACTGGTTAATTACATGTTTAATTTCATTTTAAAAATCGACTCGAAGGTGTGTATATGTTCCAGACCATACGCGTATTTGGACCGTACGCGTACGGTCCGGACCGTATGCGTATTTTTTCAAAATACCTATACGGTCGGACCGTAAGCGTACGGTCGGACCCTACGCGTACGATCTGCCTAGGTTTAAGAGATCATCGAGGCTTCAAAAATATTTTACAGATCAACGTTATTCGAATCTAAAATATATTTAAAAAAAAAAGAAGTTAATTATCGTAGTTGTACAATGAAGAAATAGGTATAATTTAATCTATTACAAACTTGCATGTCTTGAATTTAGCATGTTCGTAATAAGTGAATTCTGCTCATTCGCAGTTAACAAAATAACTTGAAATTGAATAAAGTTTTTAAAGTAATCGTCAGTAAACAGAATGTGGGAAGAAACATTTGAAGCATATTTAGGTCGAATACATGTTTGACACAGACGGAGACTTACAGACTGGAACTGAGACCGACTCACAGACAGAAATTGAGACCGACTCACAGACAGAAACCGAGACTAACTCGCAGACAGAAATCGAGACGGATTCACATACCGATGAACAGACATGTTCACAGACACGAACTGTGACTGACGCACAAATTGAGACTAGCAGTGCCCGCGTGGATTCGATGGTCGACTTAAGCTGCTCAGACTACCGTGTTTTCCGTTATGGCTGTCGTACATGTACAACCGACCCGAAAACGAAGACGAACTGAAACGAGGGAAATATCTACTGAGACTTACGATATTACAGATTACAGACATATACAGGATGAACTCATGGCAGTTGATGACTTTATGGCACTGAACGACATTATAGTTGACCTTACTGACGACAGAAACTGTACCGTGAAAAAAACAGACGACAGACAAATTACTCACGACAGGATAAGACAGATGTTGGTCAGAAATTATAAAAAAAAATCTGTTGAAAATACGATGAGAAAATATAAGAAAGTGTCAAAGTCTAATGCAAAAATTGAAAAAGGTAGTTTTGTAACCGTAAGAATACCTATTGTTCATAGGGCATCTGGTGATCTACCACGATTATTGTGTAGGGTTGATGATATTATTGGTAAAGATGCAAGTTTGTACAAATTATCATGTGGATTTGATGTGTTAAATTCATGTTATGATATGCATATGGGTGATATAGAACATTTGACACGTAAGGTTGAAACTTCGCATTGGAAAAAAGAAGACATTTCTCTGCATGCTGCTGCAAAACAAGCAAGTTTTTCTCTTGCAAGAAAAAGATGTAAATGCAAAGGAACATTAATGAACAAAGAAAGTCCGGCGTTCCTTGTAGCAGCATGAGCGTGCATGTGAAAATGTGATTCAGGTAGACAATTAAAATGGAATTATAGTTCAAAAACTGTTTACTTTTCATGAGGTGATGGTGTTTTGTTTAAAGTAATAATAATTATGATAAATGTAATTTGTAAAACCTCAATAAAAGTTTATGATTTAGTATTAAAAAAAACCCATATGGTCTAAATACCCGTATGGTCTAGCTCGTACTAGACCGTATGAGTATACTCATACGGTCGGACCGTATGAGTATACTCTTACGGTTCGGACCGTACGAGTATACTCATACGGTCCGGACCGTATGCGTACGGTCCAAATACGCGTATGGTCTGGAACATATATAATGATAAGCGTGTTTGTTCAATGCGTGGTGGAGATCGTGAGTTCGATTCCCGATATGGCCAAACAAAGACTATGAAATTGGTATTTGCAAGACTTCTCTACAGATCGATAGTAACTCGAATCCCATTAAAACCAGTGGTGAACTCAGGTACCCCTAAAGGGTAAGCAGTACATGCTTCATTAGTGGCACCCGTCGTGTTACTCTAGTTACAAATCCGGTGATAAAAATGACAAATTAGGGAGTAAGAGTAAAGATTTATTAGCACGGATTCAAAGACAATGATTCAGAACTATGTGGAGCAATGTGTCTAGGTGTAGACTGTAGTGATCTGGTACTGAAATTATCCAGTTCGTGGTATTGGTCTGCTACATAGGAGGAATTATCATCATCTCATCAAAAAGTAATTTGTTCTACCTATGAAAAAACTAATAAATGCATCCATTTACGTTTTAGCAACAACCATCGATTCAGTTAATATAGCAAAGATAACGTTTATACAAACTATGTCTACGTTTTAGAAGAGTTTGAAGATACCAAAGTGATAATCATAATCTGAAAATGGAAGAAGGACAGACAGCACAATGGTCAAAAGAAAAAGTACAAAAGGACGAACAACGATATTCCAATACTAGTAAACTTAATCTTCGCCACCAAAGGGTTACGATTAGACTTGTTATATGTTCCTTTCTTATTAATACCTTAAATCTTTCTGCCATGAAGGTACAACTCGTGACTATAAACTCATAGTTACTAACAACATCTGATAACTGATAACATGCGAAGAAATGTATAAGTGGTCATTAAAGATTTCAACTTTCATAGCAGCAATTTATTTAAAGGGGTTATACGTTAAGCACTATTACCCTAACCCTTAACCCTTTCAAGGGGTTATTTATAAGAGATGATATTGTAGCAAGTTTAGGTTAAGATCCACTTCCTTTTGTCTTCCTTTGATGATAGATCGTAATCCTTGTCTAGCGAAGATTTATATATTACAAGCAGGCGAGTTATTCTAGATCAGTGTTTATTTTAAATTGTAAAAGGTCCCTCGCTCAATATATGTCATTTCTTACTGAAAAAACATACAAAAATAGGAGCCATCGTGATCGTGATCCTATAGTAGTTGGATTTACAACCACCTTTGTAATCATTGCCCATCACAACTAAAAGTTGTGAGTTCGAATCCCGCTCATGGTGAGGTATACTCGATACAACGTTGTGTGATAAAGTTTGTCAGCTACTTGCGACAGGTCGATGGTTTTCTTCGGCCGGGAAATCCGGTGTCCTCCACTAATAAAACTGAACACCACGATATAACTGAAATATTGTTGACAGTGGCGTTTAATATCATAACCCCAATCCCGATTGAAAAATGATAACACATTAAAGAAAACATCATAATGACCCGAATGAATGCGTCTTGAAGCTCTGATAACGGTCTGACTTTATTCTAAGCCCATTTTATTGTTCAATAATGAACAACTGGATAGGACACAAGTTTCACAACTGAGAAACGTCTTCTCCAAAGATACCTCTCTTTATAATGTGAAAATGAAGTAAATGTGGGGTGAATGGGTGGTTTGGTCTTCACATGAAAATAGTGTACTTACTTACCTTTTAATTTTGCGGCTTTGCAGTTATATTCAATCAAAACTACGGAAATTAAGAAACAAAAGTACAATTTTTCACAGCAAATAAACATTTTGTTACTCTCACAAACACGGTTTTAAAATATCTCCATCAACTTTCCGTGAACCATTTTTAATCCTCTTTTAAAGTATATATCATTACATTACAGGTTTATTTAGATAAGAGGTTATCACATACTTGACCCTTCATTAATATACTGTTTTAGTTAACCTATAAAAACATGTGCTTGTGTTTAATAGAACCATGTTAACTTTGTAAGTTAAGTAGGAGGTACTGCCTCTAACATAGCGGTGTGCGTGTATTAATCATGATATATCGTGTGCATGGCTGCCTTATCATATTGAAACAATTAACAGAACTACTTACAACAGTTTACGTGGTAATTCCTTGCAGCATTGCTGGTGGTCATTTTGTGGGTTTTATAGTTCCTCGCAGTACCATATATTAAAAGGGGGTAGATTGTATTAGTTACATGTACTCAAGAAAAAAGTGAAAAATCTTAAATTGAATTGGTAATATTGTTTTTTTTGTTTTTGTTTTTTATTATTATTTACAAAATACAAATATATACAAGATAATTTCATATAATTAACTACAATAACCAACTGTATTTTCCTGTTTATGCTTTATTTTACACCTAGATTTAACTCATTTTTTCATATTTTCTAACAACAATTTTTATAAAGTATGAGGATACTTAGTTCCATCTTTTTAGAATTTATATCTTTAAACAAATACCATATATATATTTTTTTTTAAACTTTATTTCTATAACAATTATTACTGTAGCAAATAGAAAAACTAATTAACGATTTGAAAACGGAATCACTAAATCAAACAGATTTGTAATAATTCATTAATAGAAGCTCAAATCAACTTACTATCAATTAACCCATTTCTGGCGATACAATTTTGGGTTAGTGTTATGGTGCATAACCCTACTTTCAACAATATTTCAGTTATATCGTGGTGGTCAGTTTATTGGCGGAGGAAACCGGAGTACCCGGAGAGAAAAAAAAACGCCGACTTGCCGCAAGAATGTTTTATAGTTGCATGCATACAGACAACTACAAATGTATATAACAAAACTTGAAAAATCTTAATTGAATAGATGAGAATTCATTACGAGAAGTCCAAATCAGCCATCTTCGTGTGACAAATGCATCGAATTGTTGTTTCTTTTCCAGTGTTGTGATTTGAAAATGTTGTTCTGGAGTAGAACTGATCGCTGAAAGACACATTCCAACCGAAATCCATCAACGATGTTAGCTTAAAAATACAGTTAACTTAGATAATCTTTAGTGGATATGTACTTGTTACCTATACGATTACATTTTAATAATTAATAAATGTTATACGAGACGAGAGGACATGTCGTGCAACATTTGAAATTATACAACATTTTAAAAGTTACGGCTATCATACTTTTCGCACTGCTATTTTATACGAAGAAGTTAGTATCTGAAAAAGTACTAAATACAGTACTGTGATATCAATAGAAGAAGCCATTGTTTAACATTGTAGGCGTGTTTTTCTGAATGAGTACCAAAGCAGGCATACGAATCCAGAAAAACGAGTCTTAAGATGTTTAATTGCAGGCAATTATAAAGCCATCTAAAATTTTAATTGTGTATTATATAATTAAATAACTTTCAAAGTGATTTTATTCTTAACGGTAAACAGTACGATGCCAATTATCCATTGCCAAGGCAACTAAACGTGATAAAAAAATGTCTTCAGTTTATAAATTTGATAAAACTTCAGTGGTAGATCTACAGTGGAAATTACGAATATTAGCCCAGATTACCCTTTTCAAAAACATCGTGGATCAGCCACTGAAGTTTCTCCGCAAATTTTACCATGTAATACTTTAATCATAACATTCATGCAGAAAGTAGCGTCTTACAAAAATGAGAGGCCACTTTTCCAAACTATAGCTCTTCAGTGGGTATTTCGTCGTCTATACCCCACGGCTGGTCGCCCTCCGATTGCTCATGAGTAGTAGAGGAGGAATAGTTGGTATTTGTAATGGTTGTTTATATTCTCAACCATTTACCTTTTTTATTTTCAAACGTCTAGATATAAAAACAATGAATATATTAAATGGGCAACCAGAATCCGTAAATAGAAGAAGGACAGACAACACAATTGTCAAATGAAAAAGTACAAAAGGACAAACAACGATCTACACACCATTAAACAGAAGACGAGAGATCGAGCAACACGAACCCCAATACAATTTTAGAAGAACTCGGGTGCTCTCAAAGAGTGCACAATTCCTGTTACACATGTGGCACTACTCGTGTTGTCACAAACCTGTTGATAAGTCATGAATGTTAGCACGTTATTTACAATGATTATAAACCAGTATATTATTGTTGAAGATAAAACAAACTAAATACAATTGAACATCTATATCTTGAATCTCGACAGTTCATTTCCTTTGATAACTAAACGTAAAAAATATGGTTCATTTGTAAAAGTTGTTAGTATAATACGTATGTGCGTAAACATACAAAATACAACATTATAGATAAAATTGTGCATATGGCATTGTATTATCGGCTGAAGATCCCTATGCTTGTAATAGAAACATAGGTATCGAATTTAGTGCGCATGACGCGTTTCTGGAATAACCTTCGTCAGGTTCGTACGCTAAAAGTCAAATGATTGGACGGCCAAATAATTTAAAAGTCTTTTGAGACAGGAAAGCAAAATGACCTAAACAGAATAGCCAAAGTCGATAACAGTCATCTATGCCTGCGTGAGGAGAAATTTACATTAAGAATTGCAAATATCAATAAAAAATGAATCGAATGAACCATGTCAGCGCCGAAACACTGGAGACTGAGCGGATAATACCTCAGGGGACTATTATATACCAGCAGAGATATTGAAACAGTGATAGTAATGAAAACGTAGATATCTAATTTAGTGCACAATTCGCGAATAACCTTCATCAGGTATTCTCAACGTCAAATGATTGGAAAGCCAAATAATGTAAGTACAGTTGATACGATATTCCAGAACTTGTGGTTCTTATCAGGATTTTCTTAATAGGGAGTTTCCGCTAACAAGGAAGCTACTGAACCAATGGTTCCTATTGATTGAGTTTATGGCATCCCCTCACCACCATGACTCGGTTGACCGCTATGGAATATCTGTGTCACAAATGACCACGGATATGCTCCACTTGTCGTAAACACTTCCCGGTCCTCTCCTCATTCATGACTTATCACCGGGTTTCTTTGTAACTAGATTAACACGACGGGTGCCACTAGTGAAACAGGAACTGCTTACCCTTCCGGAGAACCTGAGTTCACCCTCGGTTTTAAGTAGGGCTCGTGTTACTCGATCTTTAGTTTTAAGTGTATGTTTTGTATATCGTTATTTGTTCTTTTGTACTTTTTCTTTTAGCCATAGTGTTGTCTGTCCTATGATTTACAGAGTCTGATTGCCCCTTTGGTATCTATTGACCATTGTCTTGTCTGTCCTATGATTTACAGAGTCTGATTGCCCCTTTGGTATCTATTGACCATTGTCTTGTCTGTCCTATGATTTACAGAGTCTGATTGCCCCTTTGGTATCTATTGACCATTGTGTTGTCTGTCCTATGATTTACAGAGTCTGATTGCCCCTTTGATATCTATTGACCATTGTGTTGTCTGTCCTATGATTTACAGAGTCTGATTGCCCCTTTGGTATCTATTGACCATTGTCTTGTCTGTCCTATGATTTACAGAGTCTGATTGCCCCTTTGATATCTATTGACCATTGTGTTGTCTGTTCTATGATTTACAGAGTCTGATTGCCCCTTTGGTATCTATTGACCATTGTGTTGTCTGTCCTATGATTTACAGAGTCTGATTGCCCCTTTGGTATGTTCTTCT
>MJUT01050917.1:951779-969743 GCA_002080005.1 Gigantidas platifrons | reverse complement strand
TTGGCAATTTTTCAGCTATATCATGGTGAGAACAAGTTAATTTTCAATGAGATGATGATAAGGTCCACTTTGTACTGGACCAACACGCTTAGTTGGATTTTTTATAGTGCTAGCTCACTGAAACAACAGTCCGCAGATAGACATGTCGCGCCACTCTGACACATAATCCTAATTCCAAGCCACCCCATCTTTACGACGACCCTATTTTCATGATACATCTGACATATCTTTGAATATGTATTAGTTATACCACAGTTTTCCGAGTTAAACAAAAAGGTAAAAATCCAACATGAACCCTAAAATGATATTAAACATCTATAATCATCATGATAATCTTTGTTCAATATTATTTTGTTTTAGATACATTTAATCTGAAGTTTGGTGCTGAAACTGTTTCTCTGATAAGAACTGGAATAGCATGGGTATCAGATAAAAAAGAAAAATTCAACAATCCATCAAGTGAGTTGTCATAGCAACTTTTGTTGATATATTAAACACTATGTAACAGAGATACGTGTACTTTTAACTCGTCTAAGTGAGTTCTTGACTCATCATTTGGGTTTCTGACTCATCATTGTTAACAACAAATCACAAAGAATGCTCTAGTGGGACTCAGTAAAACCCTACAAGGATCTCTGTGTAACATAGCAAAATCCTTCAGGGATCTCTGTGTAACATAGCAAAATCCTTCAGGGATCTCTGTGTAACATAGCAAAATCCTACAAGGATCTCTGTGTAACATAGCAAAATCCTACAAGGATCTCTGTATAACATAGTAAAATCCTACAAGGATCTCTGTGTAACATGGCAAAATCCTACAAGGATCTCTGTGTAACATAGCAAAATCCTACAAGGATCTCTGTGTAACATAGCAAAATCCTACAAGGATCTCTGTGTAACATAGCAAAATCCTACAAGGATCTCTGTGTAACATAGCAAAATCCTACAAGGATCTCTGTGTAACATAGTAAAATCCTACAAGGATCTCTGTGTAACAGCATATCTCTTAAAGTGTTTGTACATACTAAAATTTAATTTTAGCTCCTTAAACACAAACAATCATGTCACACTTGTCATCACTCCTGTCTCCATCATTGCTACAGATTCATCATTCAATTATTGGTTAATCCACTGGACCAGTTGAAAAAAAAAATTTGTAGGAACATTCGTTACTGGTGTTTTATTTTTGGTGCCAATCGAAAAATTCAACTTTGACATCAGGACCAAATATGGATTCTTTTCAGATAAAATGTAAGGATAAATCTCCTCAAAATCCGGAGTATGTATTACCAAATGAGCAGACTCAGACAAACTTTGATTTTATTGCCAGGAAGAAATTTAAAAAAAAGACAGTGATTATATACAAATAAAAAACATATACAGTCAAACGTGTCTTAAGAGGTCACGTGTCAGACAAAGACATAGAGTCGTTATAAGACAGATGACCTCTAAAAACAGGTTCAATTCATATGAAATTTTCTGTGACAGGAAATGAAAAAGGTGACCTTTTAATACAAGTGAGTGGTTAATAGAGGTGACCACATGGACAGTTTGGACTGTATGCCTTTAACATTTAACAGTTGTCAGATTATCATTCAGCCAATTAAAATGTATTGATATACATGATATTTCTTTTGTAGGCTGGGCTGGTTTCACAAATCCAAAGAACTGGAACGACAAAAATGTGTATAACTTAAGCACAGACCCTGGTAATAATGGATATGAGAATGAAGATTTGATCGTTTGGATGAGAACCGCTGCACTGCCTACATTCAGAAAGCTACACAGGAGGGTATATCACAATGGGACGTTTGCTAAAAGTCTGCCTAAAGGAACATATACCATGGAAATTGGTTATTGTACGTTTTATGTATTGTTTGATTATCAATTAGCATTCACTTTTATAGTTTATATTGAGGGGCTGTTGTAATGATGATCGTATGGTAGTTGGATTTACAACTACCTGTACAATCAGTACCTATCACCACCAAAGTTGAGAGTTCGAATCTTGCTCATGGCAAGGTGTACTGATATACTCGAAACAACATTATGTGATAAAGTTTGTCAGTAACAGTGGGTTTCTCTAGGAACTCTGGTTTTTTCCACCAATAAAACTGATCGCCACGATATAACTATAATATTGTTTAAAGTGGTGTTAAACATCATAACCCTAACCCATTATAGTTTATTAATGAATATAAATGAAAGCACGAACAAATAACTACAATTACATACATATCCAAATTGACAACACTGATCTTGTTTTCAATTTACCGTACCGTAACAAACTTCCTTACTTCAACAAGCAGGCAATATTTACGTATGAAGAACACAAAATATGACAATAAAAAACATATAGTTGACTGGAATTAGTTGAGATATTCAAAATATTAAATATTTTACTTGTAATAACATGGTATTTTGACTATTCAAGTAGCATGTTTATTGTAATTATAATATAACACACCTGAACAAGACTTTTTCCCAGATTTGTATGAACAGAAAAGGGGTGCATACAGTACATCAATGCATATTATGCACACCAAACAACTACCACTAAATAACTGAAATACTGTTATACACACATAATCATGCATAAACCTGTTTAGCAGTTATTTATTATATGCCCGTCTCGAGAAGTGCCGTATTATGTGATTGGGTATGGCGGGCATCCAAACAGATTTCTGCACAATAACTTTAGTTTTGTATATCTGATCTTTACCAAACTTGGCCACATGATTTTCCTGTGGAAGGAGAAGAACCCTATTTATTTTGTGGTCATTAGATCAAAGGTCAAGGTCACCATTACTATAAATATAATTTTTGACTACAGGGTCGTTTCCGCACGTTAACTTTAGTTCTGTATATTGGATCTTTACCAAACATGGCCACATGATTCCCCTGTGGAAGGGGAAGAACCCTATTTATTTTGGGGTCATTACCATTATACCGTTTGATAATTTATATAAACGGGCGTATTTTGTGATGCACACATTTCTTGTTTTATATTTGTGAAGACAATGTTTTATTTGTAGCATACCCAGTGACATCGTTTGATGGTAAGAAAACCTTCATCTTGTCTACGACATCATGGTTAGGAGGGAAGAATCCATTCCTTGGGATAGCCTATATGGTTGTTGGCAGTATTTGTATAGTACTTGGTATAATTTTCCTAGTCATACACATTAAATATGGGAAAAAGTAAGTCGATCTAATTAAAATTAGATGTTTGTTGTATTTTTTTTCTTTAATTTGTTTTGGCGATACACTTACATCTAAAGTAGAGGGTCATGTCAGGTAACTTTCCTTAATCTTTGACCGTCCAGTTGTATGTAAGATAGTTAATATATTGACCAATCATGGGTGCCTGGTTTTTATCAGTAGGCTTGCCACTGATTGGTCGGTTGTAAATATGAACCTGACATGAACCTATATTGGATGTCGTCAGATGTTGGTGAATAGCTAAAAAAAATAAATGAAAAAAGATACATGCATCTAATTTTAATTAAAATGGTAATAAGTTGGTAGACAAATATATTGTTATGCTTTCTTCTCTATAATAATGATAATTTTTATAATATACCTCACGGAAGAATTTTATATATTGTGAATTATCTGCTCTTGACTCTGATTTGTAGTTACTTGGTGAACAATTATTTGACTTTTTATGGGCTGTACCACAATTGAAAGGCTCCTCTTATTTTTAAATTTGTTTCGCTGCACTGAAACCTGTCTAAAATGTACCTTCCTCATGAGTAAACCAAACTTTAAATATGGTCCCACGTTCAACATTTTCCAAATTTAACCTGTTTAATCAGAACACCTGTATATATTCCAGTGGTGTCCTGTTTAGACAGGTTTTACTGTAGTTTAATGGTACTAAGTTATCTCCTCATAAGAGGTCATCCATCTTATAAGGTCATGTTATCAGTACAGAAAGGTTAAGTTTTTAATACAAACAATATTGAATAATTAATATATAGCAGGGTGTCAAGTGATCCTATATTCCTTTATTTGCCTAAAATTTCCTATATTACATCCCAAAATCCTACATTTTTCCAAAACTATGAGAGAAAAAAGTTGAATCTTTAATTTTGAGTGGAAATGACAAATATTAGCTTTACAATTATTACTGATACATCTAAAGGTCTTAGCTGATCGTGTAAAGCAACAGATGCATTCATGTGACTTTTTTATTGTTGAATTTTCTGAGGGTTTAAATTCACAAGATTGTGTATTTATTTCATTATTGTAGTCATGTGGTAAATGTACATTTTTATAGTGGTCTTCTGCTTGGCTTAGGATAATACATCTTAAATACAATATTTTATGGTATATAACATAAACAAATACAAAGTTGCCTCTCAGGGATTTGGACTAGGCCAGTTTATTACTACCTGTATCTTTTGAAAGAGTCATTGAAAAAATCTAAACCTTAAGTCTTGCTACAGAGCATGTGTTCCAAAAAACTTTGTAATATGGAATAATTACATTTTTCTTCACAAAAAATATTATATATAATTTAGAAATCATGAGTTTGAAGATATTATATCAAAATTTGTCCTTGAAAGTTTTAAATGAGTTGTCATGCTCTTGTAATTTCAATTCTTTGACAAAGACAAATATGTTGATTTTTTTCACTGTTGGATTGTAAGGTTAGTTTATGATCTTTACTAAATACCATTATAAGAAATCCAGCATTTTTTCCCCCTGAAATTTACATTTTAAGAACATATTTGAAATAACAATATATAATCTGATTTCATTGTTTTCTTTATAATATGTTTTATTCTTTATGTCACAATATTTATTTTGTAAAAAGAACAATAGGAGACTAGAGTTTAATGACACTGTTTTTTTCATTTGTCAGTAAAAAGGAGGTTAGGCATGGCTACATGGGAGATGGAGGCTATGTATTTTTTGCTATATATGCCTTAAATTTACCATATATTTTCATCCAAAGAAATCCTATTTTCTTATATAAATTTTGTCAAACGTGGCTTGACACCCTGATATAGACAATACGTACATTGTTGGAAAATATAAGATTTATTTGTACAAACCATAGAAACAGGTAGAAAAGCCAGCCTGTCACGTGTGCAAAGGGGGAAACGATTCACCGTATGTACCGAAATCGCGATTATTTTGACGGTTCGGTTCTCGATACGTGGAGGCCGCTTATGATACAAACGATATGATGGTCATTTTGTTTTTAAAAAGTAGTGTTGAACTTCCGTTTTCTTCTTTTGGTGATCATGTAATTAATATTTTGAGAAAAGTGAATCGATTAATTTACGCTTTTAAAATTAATTAATCAAATATCAAATATTTATAAGCTCTGCTAGTACGTAAGCGACCTCATATATAAAAAAAAAACATGGCAGCGCCCATGTCGAGTGAAGGAATAGTTACAGTTTTCTATAAAACGTATCGTGATACGTATCGTAATACATATAAAATATCGCAATAAATATCGTTACACCCCTAACGTGCGCAAATGAATTTTATATTTTCCGACAATGTACATACATTGTGTTTATCCTGCAATGTCAAAAAAACCTAAAACAACTACCAAATTGTGTAAAAAGTGTTGTTCTAATCATTTTTGAAAGTGTCCTCTGTGTAGTCTGAGCTTATGCTGTTACCATTCCTAACAGTCGGGCAACATGAATCATATACCATGTAAAGTATATCTTGATCAGTGGTCGTATTTAACAAACATTTATTTCTCAACACATTTCACTGCTCAAATAGAATCAGGGCAGGATAAAAAAAAATTATATTACAGGATGTTACCCTGTAATGATTGAATTTTTTTCTTCTTCATATTTTGACATATTGATAATGATATACCATAAACTATAGTTGAACTTGAACTACTTGCCAAATAGTTTAGGAGCTGTCGTGGTGGTGATCGTATGGTAGTTGGTTGTACAACTACCTATGCAATCAATGCCTATCACCACTAATGCTGTGAGTTCGAATCCCTCACAGATGAGGTGTACTCGATACAACATTATTTGAGAAAGTTTCTCAGTGACTTGCGTCAGGTCAGTGGTTTTTGTCGGTTTCTCCGGTTTCCTCCACCAATAAAACTGACCCCCACGATATAACTGAAAAATTGTTGAAAGTGGTATTAAAGAAAATAACCCTTACCCTAACAAAATAGTTTATTACACTGCTGGTTACTTGAATTAAGGTATTATTGTGTAGAATGGTGGCAGTAGTTATAATATCAATACTCACACATTTCTCTTTTCTGTGGATATAGGCAGTCACATAGTCTAAATAGTGAGTCAAGCATGGACCAGGCAAGTTAATCCTCATGCAATATTATGCTTCAATTCTAATGATAATTTACTAATATAATATGCATTTGGGATTGCTTTTTAACTTGTAGTGTTATGGTGTATGGTGATAATGTATATGTTTTATGCAATTTAATTATGATTTGTGTTTTATTTTTTTCCTAAAAACATGAAAGGGTGGTTAATATTTAGCTCATCTGGCCAAGTGCCATCTAAGCTTTTGCCATCACTTGAGGTCTGTCGTCTGTTTTATCGTCCTTAAAATTTTCACATTTTAATCTTATTCTGAAAAATTCCTGAACCAAATGGAACTAACATTGGCAGGGATGGTCCTTGAGAAGAGGAAATTCGGATTTATACAAATGAAGTTGATACTCCATGGGAGAGGGGCTATTTAGTTTTGTACAAATGAAAACTGCAAGGTCTATGTCATCAGGGCTCTGGGGAGCAATGATTGATGTAGACTACTATACAGAAAATGTCAAAAATGACAAGTGAGCAATTCAGGCTTATGTGGGCCTCTAGTTTTGATAACACCCATTCCACTACTTTATTAATCTTCATGTGATAAAAGCTCTTAGAAGACAGCATATTGGTTTTTTTTTTATTTGATGGTAAAATGCATTAAAAACTCTAATCCAGAGTGTTGCATTTAATTTTTGTAAAAAAGAAATCTGAAAATGAGGGTGAACATATTATGTAAAAACTTGAAGAAGGTAATAAAAAGCAGTGGATGGTTGTTGTATACAGTGAAACATGTCTAAACTGAACCCTGAATAAAACAGAACCCTGTATAATCTGAACTGTAAATAAAACAGAACCCTGTATAATCTGAACTGTAAATAAAACAGAACCCTGTATAATCTGAACTGTAAATAAAACAGAACTCTGTATAATCTGAACTGTAAATAAAACAGAACCCTGTATAATCTGAACTGTAAATAAAACAGAACCCTGTATAATCTGAACTGTAAATAAAACAGAACCCTGTATTATCTGAACTGTAAATAAAACAGAACCCTGTATAATCTGAACTTTAAATTTGTTGTCTCAATGTAGGAAAGCTTTGTTAATTTAACATGTATAAACATAACACCTGTGTATTCTGAACACAAAATTTGTTCCACAGGAGGTTTGGTTTAGACAGGTTTCACTGTATTTGGGATATGCTTGGATGGATCATTGCTGTATTTAAGGACATAATATTCACATTAAAATAAGATATATATTTTTTATGTCTTAGATGTGAAGTTATTTATGATGTGTCGCTGATTTGTTATGGGTGCTACGTACGATTTCCTCCAATGAAAAAAAAATTGAATGTCACAACATAAAATATTGTCCTAGTACTGAACCTATGTAAATTAATATTAACTGGAATAATTCTTAGATGGTCTCCCTTTGACAAATCTATCCGATAAAATAACCTTAATCCAAAATGGCAACAGTTACAAGAATATTCTTCAAATGACAAAACTGTGTACATGTCATGCTTGAATAGGCTGGTTATAGCTATTGAATTTTGATTTGTACGAGGTATAATTTTTTGATTTTGTGTAAAGTCATTTATTTACAACTATCGTAAGAAAAATTAGGCTAATCAAGCTATTTCAGAGAAATTCAAGATAATGTCACCAATATTAAAAAAAATCTGGCAGATCAGACTATTTAATGGAAATTAAATGCAATACGACCCATTTTTATAATTGCTATTTTAAAAATATAAACTCATCGGTGGTGTAATGGTTAGTGTGTTCGCCTCTAGTGTGATAAATCGTGAGTTCAAGTCAAGATCGGGTCAAACCAAGGACTCTAAAATTGGTGTTTGTTGCTTCTCTGCCAATCATGCAGCATTAAGGAGCAAGAGCAAACACTAGTCAGAATCAGGATAATGTGTCTGAGTGGAGCGACATGTCTATGTGCCAACGTTGTTTCAGTGAGCTAGCACTATAAATATCCAACTTATCCTGTTGGTCAAGTACAAAGCGGACAGCATCATCATCTCATTGAAAATTAACTTGTTCTCGTTCTGATATAGCTGACAAATTGCTGAGTTGGCGTTAAGCAAAAATCACTCACTCATGTAACACTATTAAAATCTAACCAAGGATGTTGGTCTAGTACAAAGTGCTCATCACCTTCGCGTTGAATTGTAAATTGTACTCACCATGATATAGCTGAACATTGCTCACTTCCCATTAAACAACAATCATTCGCTTACTCACTAAAATATAATTAAGGATTGATCGCAATTTTTGTTCGGTTCATGAAGAAATAACCTCAATCAGGTTGTGCACACCGGGTTACGCAAGGGTGTGTACAACCTGATTGAGGTTATTTCGAATGATCCGAACAAATAATTTCGATCAATCCTTATCAATTAATTCAAACTTTTTTCGTTATGATATTAAAAATATATTTATTTTTTCAAAATAAGGCAAATAATCGGAAATACATTTAAATAACCCCAAAAGTACCTCATTTAAAGAAAATCGCCTGATGACAACGGCACGCGACCCCTTGGGAATGACGTCTATTTTCAGATTCAGTACATACGAAAATAACCTCAACTTTTTAAACCAATCAAAACACGTATTTAATGACATGTGACTCTAAAATTAATTTATATACAACTATCTTCGCTTACTCACTATAAATATAAATACAATTATCTTTGCTTACTCACTAAAATATAAATACAATTACCTTCGCATACTCACTAAAAATATATAAATACAATTATCTTTGCTTACTCAGTAAAAATATAAATACAATTATCTTTGCTTACTCAGTAAAAATATAAATACAATTATCTTTGCTTACTCACTAAAAATATATATACAATTATGTTCGCTTACTCAGTAAAAATATAAATACAATTATCTTCGCTTACTCAGTAAAATATAAATACAATTATCTTTACTTACTCAGTAAAAATATAAATACAATTATCTTTGCTTACTCATTAAGAATATAGGTACAATTATCTTTGCTTACTCGGTAAAAATATAAATACAATTATCTTTGTTTACTTAGTAAAAATATAAATACAATTATCTTTGCTTACTCACTAAAAATATATATACAGTCAAATCTGCCCATGTGGTTACCTGTATTAAAAGGTCACCTTTTTCTTGTCTTGTCATAGAAAATTTTATATGAATTGACCCTCTATTAAGAGGTCACCTGTCTCATAAGGCCACTTTTTCTAGATCCCAAGGGTGACCTCTTAATACAGGTTTGACTACAATCATCTTTGCTTACTCACTAAAACATAGATACAATTATGTTCACTTACTCATTAATAATATATAAATACAATGATGTTCACTTACTCACTAAAATATAAATACAATGATGTTTTCTTACTCACTAAAAATATAAATACAATGATGTTCGCTTACTCACTAAAAATATAAATACAATGATGTTCGCTTACTCACTAAGAATATATACATACAATTATGTTCGCTTACTCTAAAAATATAAATACAAATATGTTCGCTTACTCTAAAAATATAAATACAATTATGTTTGCTTACTCACTAAAAATATATAAATACAATTATGTTTGCTTCATACTCACTAAAAGTATATAAATACAATTATCTTTGCTTACTCCTTAAAAATATATAAATTGAATTATGTTTGCTTATTACTGTATTATAAATTGATACATATTTGAAATTTGAGTTTTGAGAGTCTACATTATTGAGTAATTTCTTTGGATAAATTAAGTTTTCAGTTTTACAAGAATCTTGTAAAAGTTGAGAGATTGACAGTTGTATATTGGAGTGTAAGTAAATCTGTGTAAGAGATTGTAAATAATCATTGAGTCACAAACAACAAACAAATGCTTTATTTAACAATCAGTGGCACCCTCGCTAGCAGAATAATCACATAGTAAATCTATATGCAATGATTACAATAATTTGTGTATGATTTAAGAAATATATGACAAATGCAGACAAATGACGAATTAGTACAAGTAATCTGGGAATCAAAGTCCCTGTAGTAAAAAAAAAAGGAAAGGAGGGCAAACAAGGGGTACACATTGGAAAATAGAATCATTGAAAATTGTATTATTTTAGTTAACAGTAGTTTTGTGTAGACTTAATTTGTTTATTCATTTTATGTACTAAATGTCTTTTTTTATTTTCTTGTAGGCCCTCTGAGATGATCAATGTGAGCAGCAGAACACCATTTTGATGATTTTGTTAAATTAATTAATTCTGTATATTAAAACATTATAAATGAAGAAGAGCTGGACTCATTCTTTTGCAATCTAGAAATTCAAAGTAGTATAATCCGCACAGAATTGCAAAATTTTCTTTTGTACTGTTAGGGTTTCATATCAAAGTTTTTAAACAGTCTGTGTGTGTGTGAATATGGTAGGGTATCATTCAGGCTAATGTTAAATTTGAGGTAAAACTAAACTTAATTGTAAATAAATGTTGATTTAAAAAAACAAATGAAAGTGGGAGGATTACTGATCCAGTTCTTTTTTTATCATGTCTTTTTATATTATTAAAAAGGTATTATCTGAAAAGAAAGTGAACTAGAATAATGGCTTTTGTCCGGGAGGGGGAGGGGGGGCTTTTGTCCTGTTCACCATAATGATAATTCTTATGCTTTTATCTACAGTTGACACCAAAGTTAAACTATTACAAATTAGCTATAAACATATCTTTTTGTGTCTGTCCCAAGCCAGGACCTGGATTTCCAACGTCATATGTCGTAGTCTGTTTTTATGGTCAATGATTTCAGGTGGAGAGGTTATTGTTCATTTTGTTGATATTGATGGAATTGTTGACCATCACTGTTTAAACTTTCTTTTCATATTGTGTTTATCCATAAGGCTTTTTTTTTGTACGTTTCTTGTAATGTCTTATGGCAGTCATAAAAGTGCATTTTTTGTATATATATTTATTTTTTTGAGAATTACCAGTACTGAAAAGTTGGTAAATATAATAATGTTTGTTTTTTCTTTGTTATGTCTGAAATAGTCAGTATTTCTCTTTTCTTTTTCGGGTAATACTACAGAAAGGGGCATTTTGTAGTGATATATATCAGATTAATGTAAAAATCTACTGAAAATATTAGCTGACAGATACAATACAAATTTATCATAGTTCGAAGAGAGAGAAAAAAAAAGGGGGGTATCCTGTCACCGAATACATGTGCAATTCAGGTTTGCAGTTATTTTAATTTTTATATTGACTCATCAACATATGATATTTGGGGTCAAAGGTTAGTTTTTGCTAATTTCATATCACTTCATAACACATTTCACGATTATACTTTACAGCTGTTTTTGTCACCGAGGTTTAGAAATCAAACACTGATTTTCTATGTCAGAAAATTACAGTACCTATGGTTAGGCAACCGATTCCTTAATTAGAAATGTTTTCAGGCCTGGCTAATGAACTATATGTATTCACCTTGTATGTTTTTGGAACATTACATTTTATTATTGCTTTTGTATGTGTCTCAATGAAGAAATTGTTTTTGTCAGTAGCTTTACCATCTGTTGACTGGGTCTGTAAGTTAATAGATTATTATCACTCTGATTTACAGTTTTTCTTTAACTTCAAGCACAATTTTTAAACTGATAATGGAAATGACCAATCGGGACACTGTATAAGTTATATACATTGTTCCGATTGGACAATTTTAGACCAGGAGTACAAAACTAATATTTACAAGTTTTATTGCTGGTAAAGACAAAATAGCTGTCATGTGTCTTCATATTTTGTTTTTGTTATATTATATGATGGGATTTAAATAAAATGTATCTACATGTACAGCTAAGTGATGTATCGCCTTCAGTGAAAAATGCAGGTGGGATTGTATCATTAAATAGTGTCTGCCGTGAAATACTGTCCTCTTTTACAATTGACTCCTATGATAAAGTCTGAGGACGGAATAAAGTGCAGTAATGACTTTTTTTGGTCCATTTAAGGTTTTTCATTTGAAATATAGCACAACAGGACACAATTTCATAGGACACTATTTTGCCTTACTGGATAACCTAATGTTGAACATCAAAATGACCAATCAGGACACTGTAAATTATATACAGTGTTCCAATTGGACAATTTTATACCAGGATTACGAAAGTAATATTAATAAGTTTTATTATGGGAAAGCCGGTAGCTGTCTTACAACATTTTAAATCTTTCTTCATATTGTGTTTTTGTTATATTATGTGATCAGATTTATATAAAATGGGAGGCCGTCATGGTCGTGATCGTATGGTAGTTGGATTTATAACTTCTATGCAATCAGTACCTATCGCCACTAACATTGTGAGTTCGAATCCCACTCAGGCGAGGTGTACTCAGTACAATATTATGTGATAAAGTTTATCAGTGACATGTGGCAGGACTGCATTTTTCTCTCTGTTTACTTTGATTTCCTCCATCAATAAAACTGACCGCCATGATATAAGTGAATTATTGTTAAAAGTGGTGCTAAGCACCATAAACCTAACCCTTCATATAAAATGTATGTACAGCTAGCTGGTGTATCATCTTTAGTGTAAATGTAGATGGGATAATTAGATAATTAAATATTGAACATCAATATTAATTATTATTGCTCATTAAGCATAATTTTTTTGACAATTGATTTGAAATCCAAGTATAATATTAATTTACATATTTAAAATTAATTGATTTTTTTTTTATATATATAATTAGATATATGGTTGTTGTTGATTTTTAAGATCTGTGTATTTCTAGATACATGTATGTATGTAACATTTTATGGATGTTTTGTCTTGACTTTTGACATTATGTTAGTACTTTAGATGTTTCATTGCTGCACAATTTATAATGTAATGCAACGATTTTTTAACTTTGAAAGTATGCAAACGTCAAATTTTTTTTCATCAAAAAGCATATCTTAAATTAATAATTTCAATATCTGTTTTCCCATGCATTTTTCAGTAGTACCAGTAAAATGAGTCAAAAATTTTGTTGAATAATTTCAAACATGCTTTTTCTAAATTAAGCAATATTGCATGGCTTACAGGATTTATCTGAAGTCAGTTATGAATTTATTTATTGCATACAACATTTTATACGCAATGCACACTGAGAAATATGGCTTAATTAAATGTACAAATTTAGATACATGTATTATATTACATTTTGACTATACTCTACTCAATTTTCACTTTTCTAAACTTTAAAATGATCTTCATTATCTCAGTAGTTCCATTTGAGAATGCAAGAACAGTCAAACCTGCCTTAAAAAGCACTTCTATATAACAAATCACTGTCTATAAAGGACAGTATCATTTTTCCCCCCATTAATGAATAGTGCATATAATTTGAACCTGTATAAAAAAAGCATCTGCTCATAAAGGCCACATTTTCAGATTCTTGTGAGTGTCCTCTATATACAGGTTTGACTGTTCATGTATATTTGTCTGTTGAATTTCTAAATGTATATTTATTGTATCTTCAAGATTTTAATTTATTTCGATTCATTAATTAAATCTATAAAAAAATTCAATAAAAATATAAACAAAAATATGTGTTATGTATAAATTATTATTGTCTTAGGGTTAAGGTTATCGAATCCACTATCAAGATTTGTGTTCAATGATTCGAGGCAACAGGTAGTTGTTCATTTTTATCTCACCTGTGCTAGAGGCTAAAGCTTAATGTGGAGTTATCTGACTTGTATATCTTCAGGAATTATTCCCCATTATAATTATATGTAAAATGCTGTTTTTCCTTCTTTCTGGGCATTATCTTAAGATTCTCATTTCCAGTTCTGGTAATTATACAATTTTAAAATTTTAAAGTGAACTTTAAAAAGATAAGATACAGGTTAAATTTGGATTCGGAGTTTCTTTTCCGAAGACATTTTGCTCACAGGACGAAAATTCCATATTAGGTTGTGTTTCTTTTTTTCTGCTCACCAAAGCCAAAGGCTCAAATGAAATTTTGTCAGTCTTTGACCTCTGATCTGTGGTCTGCTGTGATACTCTGAGTGGATCTCTTCAAAATCTTTGTCTGATGACCTTGTCCTTAATTCAAGATGGCTGATATAGCATCTGATTGGTTGAAAATTTTAAATCTGTAACAATCCTCTTAAGAGCCACTGGATGGTAGTCAAAAGTTGTTGGGCTGATTGTCAAATCCCTCTCTCATTTCTGTGTTTTTTGATTGCTCAAACAAGCTTGAAGACATGGGGTAATCAGAAATCATAATTCCAAGAACAGAAGATATGGGATAATCAGAAATCATAATTCCAAGAACAGAAGATATGGGATAATCAGAAATCATAATTCCATGAACAGAAGACACGGGGTAATCAGAAATCATAATTCCGAGAACAGAAGATACAATGGCCAAATGAAAAAGGACGAAAACAAGAATAATGGTTGACATAGCTCTACATAGTAAGCTTAAGATTGAGCAACACAAACTCTTCAAATTAAACAGGGATGAACTCTGGTGGCCGAAAGTGTAAGCTGCTCGTGATCCAATAGTGGCACCTGTTAACCAGTTATTGTGCTGAATACCATGAAGTATTAGCAGCTGGATGTTAAGCAACAAACAAGCAAACCAAATCTATTTATTTACAAAAATACCTTATTAGACTAAATACATAATATCTATAAAAATTTTGATTTGTGGAATTATTGACCTGGAATGTCTAAGCACAATCCATTCAAAGAAAAAAGACATCAAAATTAAAATGAAAGGTAAAACAAATGCGAAATGTCTTAAGTTGTATGCTTTTAATTTTCGAATAAAGAAGCAAAACATAATAATGGAAAATCAATAATCTACGAAGATAAACAATTTGCAAAAAAAAATATTCATAATAAAATTGCAATTAGGTAACTCTAAATAAAATGTCTAGAAGTTCACCTTAGCATATATCGTTCACCTGATCATGCACTACGTTGTGCTCATACAAGTTTGAGGTTGATTAAAACTCCCATATTTAAACAATGTCATATCTGTGAGCAATATATAACTCCCAGGTTCTATATGAAGTCGGTCAACTTGGACTTCCGATCGACTCCAAAAAGACGCATTTTGTGGTCATACAAAAATGGGAGGGGAACTTGATGCTTTGAAATGATCAGCATCGTTTCCTCTATGAATGACACCCAACATGAACATTGTTACACAGTAAGGATAAGGATGTTATTGGCATGTATGTGTTTGTCTACTACCGTTTTCTGTAAACTATCCATTTGATTCGGAGGTTAAGGGTATAAGTTATTGATGTTTATGGTCGGACGCCGCAATTTGTGACTACCATATTTCATAGGGTTTGGAAAGCAGGATAACTACAAAGAGCCGGCCAGTGATACCCCATGCCACTTACCTATCTGCGTACCTATGTTAGTGTCGATAGGATTGTGGAGATAAATCGACAACCTTGATCTCTCGTCCAACAATGCTCCTGATCCACTATGGATTGACTGATTGATTTATTGTGTTTAACGCCACTTTCAGCAATATTTCAGCTATATCATGGCGACCAGTTTTAGTGGTGGAAGAAACCAGAGAGAACTACCGACCACGGGCAAGCAACTGGTAAACTTTATCACTTCCGGCTGCGAATCGAGTTCACCCTTTTTGTAATTTACAAAGCCGGGCGCGAACCCACGCCGTAGTGGTGATAGGCTTGTATGAGTTATTAGGTAATCCAACTACTTAACTCGTTGAACCACCCGGGTCCTCTCCACTATAGACACGTGATAGTTAAGAGTTCGTGTGGTGACTGAGTACTAAATCCCCTAACAAAAATTTAATGTAGGGGGAAATAATGAAGATATTCTGGTCTTCAACTAAATATACGAGAAATGTTACTAATTGGATGTTTAATATCAGTTTTAGCAAATATTTCAGGTATATCTTGGCAGTGATTGTTGGTAGGGGAAATTGGAGTACCCAGAGAAAAACAAACAACCTGTAATTGATGGACGGACATCAGGCACTGATTGTATATAAGGCAGATGGAAATTAGATGATCGTAAGTTAGCAAAAATGACAGTTCTTGAAACATTAGGCATAGAAAGTTTAAACAGCCATAGTCAATAATTTCACAAATCAAAATTTTGACAGATATTACATATTTAGTCTTATAAGTTATTTTTGTAAATAAATATATTTGGTTTGCTTTTTTGTTGCTTAACACCCAGATGCTAATACTTCATGGTATTCAGTACAATAACTCGTTAATGGTAGACACGATAACGTAACCCTCATTCCGCTTGTGCTCCATTTAGGGTTACGAATCGATCTCATTCAACGTATGGGAGCAAATTAAAATTTTCGTTCCGTGAATATTTCAACTTTCTTTTTGCATATCTGGTCATATCTTATTATTCCCAACAATTTTTAAGTAATGGTGATACGAAATAAGTGTTACAATCCCTGTTTCTATCTTCAAGACCGGTTTCGTATTTGAAAATTGTTACTTGTCCGCCATAACACCTTACGTAGACTCTCGCGATGGGCGGAGCCTATCCATATATGCCAAATATGGAAAACTGTTACTATGTTTTACCATAAAATTGATCCAAATAAGGATATCTCGAGACAGGTGCGCGTGAACTAGCAACTTGTAAACAAAATGTCGGACAGAAAGAAGATTTTATGCATTCAACTTTTCAGATGGATATAAGTCTACCATGGATTGCTGCAGCGATTATTTAACACCTCAAGGTTTACCTAAATATATTTATCTTTCACCCCCGTTAATTTTTCCAACCACTTACAACGGAATTAGGACAAAAAACCGCCCGGTGTGAATCACTCCGGGCGCTGCTCCCATACGTTGAATGGGATTGATTCGTAACCCTAAATGAAGCAAAAGCGGAATGAGGGTTACGTTATCGTATCTAGTTAATGGGTGCCACTATTGGATCACGAATAGCTTACACTTTCGGACACCGGAGTTCATTCCTGTTAAATTTGAAGAGTTCCTGTTGCTTAATCTTTAGCTTATTATGTAGTGTTATGTCAAGCATTATTCTTGTTTTCGTCCTTTTTCATTTGGCCATTGTATTTTCTGTTCTTGGAATTATGATTTCTGATTCCTCCGTGTCTTCAAGCTTATTTGAGCAATCTAAAAACTACAGAAATGAGGGAGGGATTTGACCATCAGACAAACAACTGTTGACAGTCATCCAGTGGTTCTTAAGAGGATTGTTACAGATTTAAAATTTTAAACCAATCAGATGCTATATTAGCCATCTTCAATTAAGGACAAGGTCATCAGACAGATTTTGAAGAGATCCAGTCAGAGTATCACAGCAGACCACAGATCAGAGGTCAAGGACTGACACAATTTCACTTGAGCCTTTGGCTTTGGTGAGCAAAAAAAAAACCACTCAACCTGATTTGGGATTTTCGTCCTGTGAGCAAAATGTCTTCTTTGGAAAGAAAACTCCAAATCCAAATTTAACCTGTATCTTATCTTTTTAAAGTTCGGTTTAAAATTCTAAATTTGTGCAATTACCAGGACTGGAAATGAGAATCTTAAGATAATACCCAGAAACAAGGAAAAACATCATTTTACACATAATTATAATGGGGAATAATTCCTGAAGATATAAAAGCCAGATAACTCCACATTAAGCTTGAGCGTCTGGCACAGGTAAGATAAAAATGAACAA
>MJUT01050917.1:935295-951080 GCA_002080005.1 Gigantidas platifrons | reverse complement strand
CTTCACAACTTCGTTGGCGAGGGAATAATTAAAAGCTTGAAGATACAATAAATATAATTTAAAAATTCAACAGACAAATATACATGAACAGTCAAACCTGTATATAGAGGACACTCACAAGAATCTGAAAATGTGGCCTTTATGAGCAGATGCTTTTTTTATACAGGTTAAAATTATATGCACTATTCATTAAAGGGGGGAAATGAGACCTCTCTTTATAGATTGATTTGTTATATAGAGGTGCCTGTTAAGGCAGGTTTGATCGTACTTATATTCTCAAATGGAACTACTGAGATAATGAAGATCATTTTAAAGTTTAGAAAAGTGAAAACTGTGTCTAGTCAAAATGTAATATAATACATGTACCTTAAGTTTTACACTTAATTACGCCATATTTCTGACAGTGTCCATTATATTGCGTATAAAATGTTGTATGCAATAAATAAATTTAAAACTTATTTCAGATAAGTCCTGTATGCAATGTACGATTGCTTAATTCAGAAAGTGCATGTTTGAAATTATTCAACAAATGCTTTTACTCATTTTACAGGTACAGTCCAAAATGTATGGGAAAACAAATTTCTAAAAATCTAGTGATTGACTTTAGTTACGCTTTTTGATGAAAAAATATATTGACACCCCCTTACTTCTGAAATTAAATAATTTAGAAAGTGCATATTTGAAATTATTTAACAAAATTTCTGACTCTTACAGGTATTACTGAAAAATGTATGGAAAACAGATATTGAAATTATTAACTTTAGATATGCGTTTTGATGAAACCAAATATGACATTCGCTTACTTTCGAAGTTGAAAAATCGTTGCATTACATAATAAATTATGCAGCAATTAAACATTTAAAGTACTAACATAATGTCGACAGTCAAGACAAACCATCCATAAAATGTTAGATACACAGATCTTTAAAATCAACAACAACCTTATTTACTTATACAAAACAATGTATATATAAAAAATCAATTAATTTCAAATATGTAAATTAATTTTATACTGGGATTTCAAATCTATTGTCAAAAAAATTATGCTTAATGAGCAATAATAATCAATATTGATGTTCAATATTTATATATATGTATAATTATCTAATTATCCCGTCTACATTTTCCACTAAAGATGATACACCAGCTAGCTGTACATACATTTTATATAAAGGGTTAGGTTTATGGTGCTTAGCGCCACTTTTAACAATAATTCAGTTGTATCATGGCTGTCAGTTTTATTGATGGAGGAAATCAAAGTAAGCAGAGAAAAAACCGCAGAACTGAGCGGGATTCGAACTCACAACGTTAGTAGCGATAGATACTGATTGCATAGAAGTTATAAATTCAACTACCATACGATCACGACCATGACGGCCTCCCATTTTATATAAATCTGATCACATAATATAACAAAAAAACAATATGAAGAAACATTTAAAATGTTGTAAGACAGCTACCGCCTTTCCCATAATAAAACTTGTGAGTATTACTTTTGTAATCCTGGTATAAAATTGTCCAATCGCAACACTGTATATAATTTACAGTGTCCTGATTGGTCATTTTGATGTTCAATATTTAACAATCCCACCTACATTTTTCACTAAAGATGATACATCAGATAGCTGTACATGTAGATACATTTTATTTAAATCCCATCATATAATATAAAAAAAAACAAAATATGAAAACACATGACAGCAATTTACCAGCAAAACTTGTGAATATTAGTTTTGTACTCCTAGTCTAAAATTGTCCAATCGGAATACTGTATAGAACTTATACAGTGTCCTGATGGGTCATTTTCATTATCAGTTTAAAAATTGTACTTGAAGTTTTTAAGACTCTAAGGTCATGGCCTAATTGTCATAAAACTGGCAAGTACAAGGTGTATTCTTATACTCTAAAATCGTCCCATCAGAACATTGTATATACTCTATATAGTGCTTTGATAGGCTGTTTTTTTAATACATTTTTGCACAAAATTCATACCCAACAATTATACTACAAAAAATGTACTGAAAGTTCTAGCCCTTTGGATAAAAACATTGAATTTGATTTTTCTTTCTACTCCTGCCCGAAAAACTGTAAATCAGAGTGATAATAATATATTTAGATACAAACCCAGACCCAGTCAACAGATGGTAAAGCTACTGACAAAAACAATTTCTTCATTGAGACACATACAAAAGAAATAATAAAATGGAATGTTCCACATAACATACAAAGTGAATACACATAGTCCATTAGCCAGGCCTGAATTTTTTTATTTTTATTTTAGCGAATTCAGTTGTCTAACCATAGGTACTGTAATTTTCTGGCATAGAAAATCAGTGTTTGATTTCTAAACCTCAGTGACATGCAATAAAGTATATAATGGCGAAGTGTGTTATCAGAAGTGATATATAAAATTGTATAAAGCTAACCTTTGACCCCGAAATAGATGTTGACGAGTCGAGTCGATATAAAAATCAAAATAACTCCAGACCTGAATTCGACATGTTTTAGGTGAAAGGATTCCCCATATTTTCTCTCTCTTCGAACTATGACCAATTTGTATTGTATCTGTCAGCTAATATTTTCAGTTGATTTATATGTTAATCAGATATATATTATCACAAAATGTCCCTTTCTATATAACCCCAAAAAGTGAAATCTTCAATGGCCTCCTAATGAACTATTAATATTTTCACATGAAATAATGCTGTTTCAGACATGACAAATAAAACAAACATTATTATGATAGTTACCAACCAATTTTCAACAACAAAATATAAAAATAATGCACTTTAAAGAGTGGTTTTATGCTTTAACTGACATAAGACATAAGAAATGAAAAAAATGTAATATTATCAATACATACTTTATGAAAAGAAAGTTTACACAGTGATGGTCAACAATTCCATCAATATCAACAAAATGACCAATCACCTCTCATCTCAAATCATTGATCATTAAAAACAGACCATGACATATAATGTTGGAAATCCAGGTCCTGGCTTGGGACAGGCACAAACAGATATGTTTATAGCTAACTTGTAATAATTTCACATTGGTGTCAGCTGCAGATAAAATCGTAAGAATTATCATTATTATATTTCACTTTCTTTTCAGACTATATCTTCTGAATAATACAAAAATGCATGATAAAAAAGAACTGGATCATTAATCCTCCCATTTCATTTCTTTTTCAGACAATATTTATTGATCATTTAGCTTAGTTTTACCTCAAATTTAACATAAGCCTGCATGATACCCTACCATATTCACACACACACACAGACTGTTTAAAAACTTTGATATAAAACCATAACAGTACAAAAAAGAAATGTTGAAATTCTGTGCGGATTATACTACTTTCAATTTCTAGATTGCTAAAGAATGAGTCCAGCTCTTCTTCATTTATAATGTTTTAAAATACAGAATTAATTAATTTAACAAAATCGTCAATATGGTGTTCTGCTGCTCAAATTGATCATCTCAGAGGGCCTACAAGAAAATAAGAAAATACATTGAATACAAAAAATGGATTAACAAATTAAGTTTACACAAACTTAACTATATGCATTGTGAATCAATGATTGTAAAATGAATGCATTCTTTTCCCTTGATCTTTCTATGGTTTATATACCAGAATGTAAGCAACAGTTAAAGACTATGAAATAATACACGCAGATACGAGATATTGCACACTTTAAATCTGGGCTGTAGCTTTATTACTGTCAGAAAGCTGTGCAATAATCAACTACCTAGATGTGATATTGCATGGCTTCATGTTACAAATCATTTATACCATGGTGTTCCGAGTTAAACACTCTCACGCTTTGTTTTCGATTGTTTAACCGTTTAACTCGGAAAACCGTGGTCTAAATATTATATATTCACAATCTCTTGCACAGATTTACATACACTCCAATACAATGTATACCTTCGTCAATCTCAACTTTTACAAGATTCCTGTAAAGCTAAAACTTTATTCATCCAAAGAAATTAATTACTCAATAATATAGCTTCTCAAAGCTGATATTTCAAATATATACCAAATTATCTTACAGTTATAAGTGATACTAATTGTATTTATATTTTTAGTGAGTAAGAAAAACATAATTGTATTTATATTTTTAGTGAGTAAGCGAAGATAATTGTATTTATATATTCTTAGTGAGTAAGCGAAGATAATTGTATTTATATTTTTAGTGAGTAAGAGAAGATAATTGTATTTATATTTTTATTGAGTAAGCGAAGATAATTGTATTTATATATATTTAGTGAGTAAGCGAAGATAATTGTATTTATATTTTAGTGAGTAAGTGAAGATAATTGTATTTATATTTTAGTGAGTAAGTGAAGATAATTCTATTTATATTTTAGTGAGTAAGCGAATATAATTGTATTTATATTTTAGTGAGTAAGCGAAGATAATTGTATTTATATTTTAGTGAGTAAGTGAAGATAATTGTATTTATATTTTAGTGAGTAAGTGAAGATAATGGTATTTATATTTTAGTGAGTAAGTGAAGATAGTTGTATTTATATTTTAGTGAGTAAGTGAAGATAATTCTATTTATATTTTAGTGAGTAAGTGAAGATAATTCTATTTATATTTTAGTGAGTAAGCGAAGATAATTCTATTTATATTTTAGTGAGTAAGCGAATGATTGTTGTTTAATGAGAAGTGAGCAATGTTCAGCTATATCATGGTGAGAACAATTTACAATTCAATGCGAAGGTGATGACCCCTTTGTACTAGACCAACATCCTTGGTTAGATTTATTAGTGTTACATGAGTGAGTGATTGTTGTTTAACGCCAACTCAGCAATTTGTCAGCTATATCAGAACGAGAACAAGTTAATTTTCAATGAGATGATGATGAGGTCCGCTTTGTACTTAACCAACAGGCTAAGTTGGATATTTATAATGCTAGCTCACTGAAACAACGTTGGCACATATACATGTCGCTCCGCTCGGACACATAATCCTGATTCTGAGCCAGCCATTTTTTGCTCTTGCTCCTTAATGCTGCATGATTAGCAGAGAAGCAACAAACACCGATTTTATAGTGTTTGGTTTGACCCGATTTGCACTTGAACTCACGATTTATCACACTAGAGGAGAACACACTAACCATTACACCACCGATGAGTTTATATTTTTACAGTAGCAATTATAAACATGGGTCGTATTATATTCAATTTCCATTAAATAGTCTGATGTGCCTGATTTTCTTTTTTAATATGGGTGGCAATATCTTAAATTTCTCTGAAATAGCTTGATTTGCCAAATTTTTCTTACGAAAGTTGTAAATAAATGACTTTACACAAAATCCTAAAATTATACCTTATACAAATCAAAATGCAATAGCTACAACCATCCTATTCAAGCATGACATGTACACAGTTTTGTCATTTGAAGAATATTCTTGTTACTGTTGCCATTTTGGATTAAGGTTATCTTATCGGATAGATTTGTCAAAGGGAGACCATCTAAGAATTATTCCAGTTAATATTAATTTACATAGGTTCAGTACTAGGACGATATTTTATGTTGTGACATTCAATATTTTTTCGTTGGAGGAAATCGTATGTAGCACCCATAACAAATCAGCGACACATCATAAATAACTTCACATCTAAGACATAAAAAATATTTATCTTATTTTAATGTGAATATTATGTCCTAAATACAACACTGGTTTTTCCAAGCATTTTCCAACATACAGTGAAACCTGTCTAAACCAAACCTCATGTGGAACAAATTTTGTGTTCAGAATACACAGGTGTTATGTTTAATACATGTTAAGTTATCAAAGCTTTTCCTACATTGAGACAAAACATTTACAGTTCAGATTATACAGGGTTCTGTTTTATTTACAGTTCAGATTATACAGGAATTCTGTTTTATACAGGGTTCTGTTTTATTCAGGGTTCTGTTTTATACAGGGTTCTGTTTTATTCAGGGTTTGGCTTAGACATGTTTCACTGTATACAACATCCATCCACTGCTTTTTATTTCTTTCTTCAGGGTTTTACAAAATATATTCACCATCATTTTCAGAATTGTTTTTTTACAAATATGCATTTTACTGTAAAAAAAAAATAATTTGCTGTCTCCTAGCAACTTATGTCACTTGAAGATTAATAAAATAGTGGAATGGACTATATTACTGGTATGCATTTTACAGTGAAATAAAAAAAAAAAATTGCTGTCTTCTAACAGTTAACATCATTTGAAGATTAATAAAGTAGCGGAATGGTTGTTATCAAACTAGAGGCGAGCTACTAGTAGCCTCTGGCTGTATGTAATACTCATGAAATAGATAAAGAATTAAATTTTAAAAAAAACTAGAGGCCCACGCGAGCCTGAATCGCTCACTTGTCATTTTTGATATTTTCTGCATAGCAGTATATGTCAATCATTGATCCCCAGAGCCCTGACCACATAGACCCTGCAGTTTTCAAATATACCAAACTAGATCTTCAAATATCCCCTTCGCATGAAGAATCAACTTCATTTGTACAAATGTGAATCTCATCTTTTCAAGTACCATCCTTTCCAAGTTTATTTCCATTTAGTTGAGCAATTTGCAGAAGAACATTAAAGTGTGAAAAGTTAAAGGACGATACACAGACGACAGACCCTTAGTGATGGCAAAAACTCACATGGCCTTTGGCCAGGAGAGCTAATTATTAACCACTCTTTCATGTTTTTAGATAAAAAATAAACCACTCTTTCATGTTTTTAGGAAAAAATAAAACACAAAAAATAATTAAATTGCATAAAACATATAAATTATAACCATACACCATAATACTACATTTAAAAAGCAACCCTCAATGCATTATTAGAATTGAAGCATAATTTTGCAGGAGGATTAACTTGCTTCATCCATGATCGGTTCACCATTTAGATTATGCAACTGCCTATACATACAAGAGAAATGTGTAAACATTGATATTATAACTAGCGGCACCATCGTACAGAATAATACCGTTAATTTACGCAACCCCTTGTGTAATAAACTACTTGGCTAGTAGTTCGAAGTTCAACTACTGTTTATGGTTTATCGTAATCTATGTGTCAAAACATGAAAAAATAATGTAATATAATATTTTTTTATCCTGCATTGGTTCTATTTGAGCAGTCAAATTTCATTGATAATTTTTTTGTTATATATACGGTCACTGATCAGGATATGGTTTTTCTGGTACCTGATTCTTGTTGAGCAACGATAAGAAACGGTAACAGTATAAGCCCAGACTTCACAGAGAACGATGATTAGAACGACACATGTTTCTGCTATTTTAAGACAATTTGGCAGTTGTTTTAGTTTTTTTTGACATTGTATATACAGTGTCAGAAAATGCATAATTCATTGGCGCACGTCAAAGATTTCCTTTTCTACCTGTTTCTAAAGTTCGTACAAATAAATCTTATTTTTTCCGACAATGTCTATATATTCATTATACAATAATTTTCTGTATTATAAGTGTCATCCGTACTGAAAACTTGACCTCTGTTAAGGGTTGACTTAGTACCATTAAATAATAGTAAAAGCTGTCTTAACAGGACACATTTGAAATTTTGATTAAACAGGTTAAATTTGGAAATATTTGGAAATGTTGAGCATGGGGCCTATATTTAAAATTTGCTTTTCTCAGAAAGGTACATTTTAGACAGGTTTCAGAGCAGCGAAGCAAATAATTGTTTACCAAGTAATTAAAAATCAGAAGCAAGGGCAGATAATTCACAATACATCAAATTCTTCTGTGATGTATATTATATACAATTACATAAATTTGTAGAAGTGAATATGAGTTTTATTGACCTGTTAACTAATACTGACCGAAGACTGGTGTCAAAATTGGTTTTGCAGGTCTATAAAAACTCATATTCACTGATACAAAAGTCTGTAATTGTTTTATTACATACACTATAATGCTTATGACGTCACCCTGTGAATATTATGAATACCATTATTTGACTTCTAGACTTTACTTAGCTAAAGTACGGATATTTATAGTCATTATGTAATAATAAAAATTATCAATATTATAGAGAAAAAAAACACAATTTTTTTTTTATTTACCAACTTATTTCTAATTTAATTAAAACAAGATGTTTGTTGTATCCTTTTCCATTTCTTTTTTTTTAGCGATAAACTAACATCTAACAAGATCAAGTAACATCTAACAAGATCAAGTAAGGGACCATATCAAGGATCATAATTTCAACCGACCAATCAGTGACAAGCCTACCAATTAAAAATGAACACACATGATTGGTCAATATATTAACTGTCTTGCATACGATTGGACGGTCAAAAACGAAAGAAAGTCACCTGACATGGCCACATACAACATGTCAATAAATGTAAGCATGTAACCAATACAAATTAAAGAAAAAAGATATAACAAACATCCAATTTTAGCTAGATTGACTTACTTTTTGCCATATTTAACGTGTATAACTAGGAAAATTATACCAAGTACTATACAAATACTACCAACAACCATATAGGCTATCCCAAGGAATGGATTCTTCCCTCCTAACCATGATGTCGTAGACAAAATGAAGGTTTTCTTACCATCAAACATTGTCACTGGGTATGCTATAAATAAAACATTGTCTTCACAAACATAAAATAAATAACTGCTAAAATTAATATAAAAGGTTTGTGCATGGCTATGTGTGTTTAATCCCCCATTCAACAGTATTTCGATTATTTAGTGGCCGTTTGTTTGGTGTGTATAATATGCATGGATGCACTTACTGTACGCATCGCATTTCTGTTCATACAAATCTGGGGAAAAGTCTTGTTTAGGTCTGAATAGTCAAAATACCATGTTATTACAAGTAAAATATTTAATATTTTGAATGTCTCAACTAATTCCAGTCAACTAAATGTTTTTTCAGTGTCACATTTTGTGTTCTTCAAATGTAAATATTGCCTGCTTGTTGAAGTAGGAATTGTGTTACGGTACGGTAAGCTGAAAACAAGATTAGTGTTGCCAATTTGGATATGTATGTAATTGTAGTTATTTGCTCGTGCTGTCATTGATATTCATTAATAAACTATAAAGGGTTAGGATGTTTAACACCACATTAAACAATATTATAGTTATCTCGTGGCGGTCAGTTTTACTGGTGGAGGAAACCAGAGTTCATAGAGAAACCCACTGTTACTGACAAACTTTATCACATAATGTTGTTTTGAGTACATCAGTACACCTCGCTATCACTGTGTATCATCTAGTTAAGCTGTACACGGGAAATAGCTACCACTGAAGCGTAGGATAATATTTTACATTCACAACAGGTGAGAAATAATAGAAATAATAGAATTTTAAGGATTAAAGCTGTATATTTTAATAACATGGCGTTTATTATAGGTTCGGGAATAGTATTTCGTGACATTTAACGAACACTTTACAAGATCAGGCCTGTAATTGATTAAAATCGAAACATGTGTGTTACTAGTACTTACGAAACTTGCTCATTCCTGGCATTTAAAGATAATACTAAGAGTAGCTAATACATTTGTCAATCATAAACTACGGATATATGGTTCAATCAACATAAACAACAAAGTGTGACCAGAAATTGATCTCATTTCTGCATCATTAAAGAGAAATCGGATACTTTTTACGATCAGAAAGTCTACGGGTTTTGGCTAAACCCGTACACTATCAGAAAGTGTACGGGTTTTAGCTAAACCCGTGCACTTTCTGATCGATATTAATGCTGTTATATTTCCAAATCCAATTACCAGTGTATCAATGGGGATATAATTTCAGATGTTTCGTCACTAAATTTTACTTTTCCGGTTACGTTTTATCCATGGAAAGCGTCTACATCATTTTATTACGTAAAATTTTGTGAGGAAAAGTTGTTTTCTGAAGTACTAGCTGAGCATTATCACGCATCAAACAATTTCAACGAAGTTCCTTTATTTTATGAGCCCAAAAAGTATAAGCGGTATTTATCTGGTATCTGCCATATTAACAGTTTTAATGAAAACTTTGTGCTTTCGCAGTAAAACGACTTCTTACTTACCTTGACAACTTGTAAATTGGTGTGTTACGCTTCAGTGGTAGCTATTTCCCGTGTACAGATGATACACAGTGGCTATGAGCGATATTCGAACTCTCAACTTTGGTGGTGATAGGCACTGATTGTACAAGTAGTTGTAAATCCAGCTACCACACGATCATCACCACAACAGCCCCTCGATATAACTGACTATAAAAGTGAATGCTAATTGATAATCAAACAATACTTAAAACGTACAATAACCAATTTCCATGGTATATGTTCCTTTAGGCAGACCTTTAGCAAACGTCCCATTGTGATATACCCTCCTGTGTAGCTTTCTGAATGTAGGCAGTGCAGCGGTTCTCATCCAAACAATCAAATCTTCATTCTCATATCCAGTATTATCAGGGTCTGTGCTTAAGTTCTGAGCATATTTGTTGTTCCAGCTGTCTGGATTTGTGAAACCAGCCCAGCCTACAAAAGAAATATCAGGTGTATCAATACATTTTAATTGGCTGAATGATAATCTGACAACTGTTAAATGTTAAAGGCATACAGTCAAACCTGCCCATGTGATCACCTCTATTAACCACTCACTTGTATTAAAAGGTCACCTTTTTCATTTCCTGTCACAGAAAATTTCATATGAATTGAACCTGTTTTTAAAGGTCACCTGTCTTATAACAACTCTATGTCTTTGTCTGACAGGTGACCTCTTAAGACACGTTTGATTGTATATTTTTTTTATTTGTATATAATCACTGTCCTTTATTTGGATTTCTTCCTGGCAATAAAATTAAAGTTTACCTGAGTCTGCTCATTTGGTGATACATTTGTGGATTTTGAGGAGATTTATTTTTACATTTTATCTGAAAAGAATCCATATTTGGTCCCGATGTCAAAGTTGAATTTTCGATTGGCACCAAAAATAAAACACCAGTAATGAATGTTCCTACATTTGTTTTTTTTTCAACTGGTCCAGTGGATTAACCAATAATTGAATGATGAATCTGTAGCAATGATGGAGACAGGAGTGATGGCAAGTGTGACATGATTCTTTGTGTTTAAGGAGCTAAAATTAAAGTTTAGTATGTACAAGCAGACCATAAAATAAACTTTAGGAGATATGTTATGTTACACAGAGATCCTTGTAGGATGTTACACAAAGATCCTTGTGGGATTTTAATATGTTACACAGAGATCCTTGTAGGATGTTACACAGAGATCCTTGTATGATGTTACACAGAGATCCTTGTAGGATGTTACACAGAGATCCTTGTATGATGTTACACAGAGATCCTTGTAGGATGTTACACAGAGATCCTTGTATGATGTTACACAGAGATCCTTGTAGGATGCTACACAGAGATCCTTGTAGGATGTTACACAGAGATCCTTGTAGGATGTTACACAGAGATCCTTGTAGGATGCTACACAGAGATCCTTGTAGGATGCTACACAGAGATCCTTGTAGGGTTTTACTGAGTCCCACTAGAGCATTCTTTGTGATTTGTTGTTAACAATGTTGAGTCAGAAACACTAATGATGAGTCAAGAACTCACTTAGACGAGTTAAAAGTACATGTATCTCTGTTACATAGTGTTTAATATATCAACAAAAGTTGCTATGACAACTCACTTGATGGATTGTTGAATTTTCTTTTTTTATCTGATACCCATGCTATTCCAGTTCTTAACAGGGAAACAGTGTCAGAAGCACCATACTTCAGATTAAATGTATCTAAAACAAAATTATATTGAACAAAGATTATCATGATGATTATAGATGTTTAAGTATATGTTATCTGGATGTGAATTGATTGATACCGAAAATATCAGCCTGCCAGAATATGAAGTTTGTTGGCGAGTGAGCGAAGCGAACGAGTCACAAGCTTCATATTCTGTCGAGTAGGCTGATTGTTTTCAGTATCAATCATATTCACATTCAGATGACATGTTTATCATCCTTAAATCAAACATAAACACGGATACATCTATATTTGTATTTTCGCGGGAAAAATACATGATTCGAAATATTCAAAATACGCTTCCCCAAAAGCGTAGTTCATAAGTAGTTTGCAAATATACCATTCATTTTTACAGGTTTATATAAATGTTAAGATTGTTGCATTTTTCCTTTAATGGTGATATTCATTGCTTTTTTATTACAAACATCAAAGTCACCCATTTTCATTAAAGGTTTTGTTTACCAATGCCGTTCCGGTTTAGAAAACACAAAGGTCGCGACCTCCCTTATCACGTAAAAATTATGACGTCCCAGCAGAGGTTATCAAGATTTGTGTAAAGTACATTTTTGTAGGACGATGTTTGTTGATATTGCTGACACGACAGTTCCTAATTTGATATATGTTTAAAAAAAAATAATGTTAACTAGCTAATGATGTTGATGAATTTTATTTACTTTTGTCATCTTCACAGGAATTATCGTTTAAATGTTGGGAGAATTTGGTGATAACTCCTGCTGACTGTTGATAAGTCCTACTCAGCTCACGCGAGCTTTGATACGAGTTTTGCTAATGGAGTCAGCAGGTAGATATAGCGGGAGGGAAGGATGATAATATCTTTTTATATGTTTCACGTTGGATTGTTTAACCTTTTTGTTTAACTCGGAAAACTGTGGTATAATTAATACATATTCAACGATATGTCAGATGTATCATGAAAATAGGGTCGTCGTAAAGATGGGGTGGCTTGGAATTAGGATTATGTGTCAGAGTGGAGCGACATGTCTATCCGCGGACTGTTGTTTCAGTGAGCTAGCACTATAAAAAATCCAGCTAAGTGTGTTGGTCCAGTACAAAGTGGACCTTATCATCATCTCATTGAAAATTAACTTGTTCTCACCATGATATAGCTGAAAAATTGCCAAGTTGGCCTTAAACAGCAATCACTCACTCACTCTAATTTTAAAACTTTCTTTACCATGGCAGATACATGTACAAACTGAATTGTGAATTTCATAAAAGAGTTTCAAAAGCTTTTGATTTAATTCTTCAATAATAAAACATATACAGTAGTTCCCCTTCTTATATGACCCCCCCCCCACTTCTGCAAAGAAAAGGTAGTCTTATAAGAGGGGTGACTTTTCCTGAGCAGGACAATTTAGTAGTAGCTTACTATCTCAATTTATCTGAAATCTGCCCTGAAAAGAGGTGTGCCCTTTGGTTGTGGTGGCTTTACAAGAGGGTGGTTACTGAACTATTATAAATATTTATCCCGGCTGTGCCTCGGGATGTACTTGGCTACTTCAGTGTGTTAAAAGCTCTGGAATGTAAATAATTATATTATTATACTACCATTAAACAAGCTGTTGGCAATTGCACCACAAGGAGCAATGGGTAGTGAATAACTGGAGTTGAAGCCTTTGATCCGGTATGGCTCACAGTCTGCGTTGAGACTTGATTTGCTGACAGTTTCTCCATGGAGTTGATTATCGTCTCGAGATCTTACATATCGACGATGGTTTTGAAAGTAATTTGTAAGTCCGTAATATATATATACATCAGACTGTAAAGAAAAAACATAAAAATATTACGGGTGGTTCAATGAGTTAGGTCGTTGGATCTAACAACTCATACAAGCCTATCACCAATACGGCATGGATTCCCGACCGGCTTTGTAAATTACAAAAAAAGTGCATTCGACTCGCAGCCGCAAGTGATAAAGTTTACCAGTTGCTTGCCCATGGTCGGTGGTTCTCTCCGGGTACTCCGGTTTCCTCCACCACTAAAAGTGGTCGCCAAGATATGGCTGAAATATTGTTGAAATTGGCGTTAAAGCACCAAAAATCAAATCAATCTTTAAAAGTATTACCATGTATTATGTATTTATATCTACTACCAGTATGTACAAACCGCATCGGCTGCATAATGGTTGGCATGCTCGCCTCGAGTACGGTAGGTTGTGGGTTCGAGTCGCGATCTGGCAAATCCAAAGACTACAAAATTGGCATTAGTTGCTTCTCCGCTACACAGGCATCATTAAGGAGTAGGAGGAAAGACTAGTTGGCTCGAAATCAAGATAGTGTGTCCGAGTGGGGCGACATGTCTATCTGCGGACTGTAGTGTCAGTGAGCTACCACTATATAAATCCAACTAAGCGTGTAGGTCAAGCGCAAAGCGGAACTGACCTCCTTATCATTTCATTGAAAATTAACTTGTTCTCGCCATGATATAGCTGAAAAATGGCTGTTCATACCGAAGTCTGAATAAAACAGAATCCTGTATAAACCGTACTATAAATAAATGTCCAATGTACACTTTGTTTTTCACTTTACTTGAATATACTGAAGATATGTCTATTCTGCACATACAAATTGTCTCTTGGGGGTTTTGATTAGACAGGTTTCGCTGTATATAATTATTTTGTAGGAATGTTGTAAAGATTATCATGTGATAATTTTAGTCTTGAGAGCAATCACACTTTCCATATTCAACACAATTATTTAAGCAGTGAATTCACAAAGCAATTTCAGGGCCCGGGTGGCCCAGTGGGTTAGGTAGTTGGATTATCTAACAACTCATACAAGCCTATCACCAATACGGCTTTGTAAATCACACAAAGGGTGAACTCGACTCACAGTCTTAAGTGATAAAGTTTACCAGTTGCCTGCTCATGGTCGGTATTTCTCTCCGGCTTCTTCCACTACTAAAACTGGTCGCCATGATATAGCTGAAATATTGCTGAAGGTAGCGTTAAAACACCAAAAATATTTTTTTTAACTAGAGGCTCAATGGGCTGAGTCAATGTCGCTCACCTTTCATTCTGCTTTGAGGAAACTTAATACAGAACCTTCCATATGCTTCCCACAAATTTGCGGTTCGTTTGGCTAAGCAGTTTCAGAGAAGAAGATATTTAGAAATCAACTAATCAGAAACAAGAAATGCCTGTGGCGGCCATGTTTGTTAACGGATTGGAACTAAATTAGCAATCTTTATAGAGGACCTTCCAGCTTCCTATCAAGTTTTGATTCCTTTGGCTAAGCGGTTTCAGAGGAGACGATTTTATTTAGAAATCAACCAATCAGAAACAATTATTGCCTATGGCGGCCATGTTTGTTAACGGATCGGAAATAAATGATCAATCTTTATAGAGGACCTTCCAAGGATGCTTCCTACAAAATTACGATTCATTTGGCTCAGGGGTTTCAGAGAATATTAAAATGTGAAAAGTTAACGGACGACAGACGACAGACGATGGTCGACAGACAACGGACGCAAAGGGATGGCAAAAGTTCACATTGCCTTTGGCAAGGTGAGCTAAAAATCAATCACACAAAACAATTTCTTATTACACAATATACGACATAAATATGTGTTTGATCAACCTTCCCACGTGATCACCTGGATTAAAAGCTCACCTTTTTCTTATCCTGTTATTGAAAATTGCACATGAATTGAACTTCTTTTAGTAGATCACCTGTCTTAGAAGATCGCCTTTTCTTTGTCCCAAAAATGACCTCTTAATACAGGTTTGACTATATACATATAATTGTATCTCAAAATCTTTATCTAGTGTAATGGTGACTTCACAGTTACAAACATGACAGTCTCAAAAAGGTCAAAGGTGACCTCTTACTATAGGTCAACTGTGTATATAAATTGACCTCAAAATCTTTATCTAGTGTAATGGTGACTTCACAGTTACAAACATGACAGTCTCAAAAAGGTCAAAGGTGACCTCTTACTATAGGTCAACTGTGTATATAAATTGACCTCAAAATCTTTATCTAG
>MJUT01050917.1:923390-933401 GCA_002080005.1 Gigantidas platifrons | reverse complement strand
AATCAATCAATCAATCAATCAACCAACCAATCAATCAATCAATCTTTATCTAGTGTAAAGGTGATTTCTCACATAGTTACAAACATGACTTTGCCCAAAAAGGTCAAAGGTGACCTCTTAATACAGGTTTGACTGTATATACATATAAATTTACCTCAAATTATTTACCTACTGTAAAGGTGACTTCACAATTACAAACATGACAATCTCAAAAAGGCCCAAAGGTGACCTCTTAATACAGGTTGACTGTGTATATAAATTGACCTCAACATATTTATCTAGTGTAACTAAGATGACTTCACAGTCACAAACATGACAGTCCCAAAAAGGCCAAAAGTGACCTCTTAATACAGGTTGACTGTATAAATTTACCTCAAAATCTTTATCTAGAGTAAAGGTGACGTCACAGTTACAAACATAACCAGTATTTTTGGTACCTATGCTCTCTAACTTAGCAGCACATGTAGTGGAACTATTGTCCTTACTTTTACAAAAAGTATAATCATGGATAAACTCATTAATCTGGAAAATAAAATAAAAAAATTGTTTCTGTTACTTGTGTAAATAAAATAAAACAACACATTAAAATAGGATTATGGTATTCAACGCCGCTTTCAACAATATTTCAGCTATATCGTCATGGCGGTTAGTTTTATTGGAAGAGGAAATCGAAGTACCCGGAGAAAATCACAGACCTAGTCACTGACAAACTTTATCACATAATGCACATAATGTTGTATCAACGAATACACCCCGCCTGAGCGGGATTCGAACTCACAACGTTAGAGTTAATCTAACTACCACACGATCACGACGGTCCCCATTAAAATACAATCTAATTGTCTAGATATCACATGAGAATCATCCACTTCCTTTCCTTTACTGATATGCCATGGGAGATCTGAGAATACCCCATTACGGATTAAGACACTTTTATTGCTGTTCTACATTTCAGCTACAGTGGGGTCTTCAACAATGAAAATAACTCATATCCTAAAATGAGTGTGAAATGGCCACTCTTAGCCTGCAATGGAGTGTTACTAGTCCTTATTTTATTTGTTTCTTATTCACTTTACAAGCAATTCAGTATAATTATTAACTGACAGTATTCCAAAAGTTCTGTGATTTATAAACTATGTGTTTGTCAGGGGTTCACAAGTGGGCAAAAGCACATAGAAATTCTGAGATGGTTTGTTTTATTTATGGTGTTTAACGCCACTTTCAACAATAAATCAGTTTTATCGTGGTGGTCAGTTTTATAGGTGAAAGAAACCAGAGTAACTGGAGAAAACCACCGACCTGTCTCAAGTCACTGACAAACTCCTGCTTATGCCAGTGGATTATCACTTTTCTCCACTTGAGCTTTAACAAGAACTGAACAATTTGAAACTTTAATCACGGAGAGTGGAGAAATATTATTATAATCCACTGACCATGGTAGCAGAAGGAGAATCTGTTTCTCCAATGATCAAAACATCTATTTTTTTTTATTTTTTAAGTTGTTATTTACATGTAGAATCTTCACCACTGTGGTGATAAAATATTATTAAATTTAACCAAATGGTGAAAAACGCTTTAGAATATGTAAAATAATATGAATACTCACTCCTTCTGATGTAATGTATAGAGCTACACCCAAGGGAATGAAAGCAATGCCTATGACAAAGAATGCTGGTAGGACTGTTCCTGCTGTAAATATAGGTTGCCAAGATGGAAGTTTCTGCTGCCTAAACTTTGTGTCTGTAAGAGAAAATGTTTAATCAATTCATGTATACCCACTTAACTTTAACCATGTTATAAAAATAGTCGTTTTCTTTGTTTCTCTTCAATTTGAGAAAATCGCACCGGTGGTTTATTGGTTAGCGTGCTCGCCACGAGTATGGTAGATCATCAGTGGTGTAATGGTTAGCGTGCTCGCCTCAAGTGTGGTAGATCATCGGTGGTGTAATGGTTAGCGTGCTCGCCTCAAGTGTGGTAGATCATCAGTGGTGTAATGGTTAGCGTGCTCGCCTCAAGTGTGGTAGATCATAGGTGGTGTAATAGTTAGCATGCTCACTTCAATTGTGGTAGATCATAGGTGGTGTAATGGTTAGTGTGCTCGCCTCAAGTGTGGTAGATCATAAGTGGTGTAATGGTTAGCGTGTTCGCCTCATGTGTGGTAGATCATAGGTGGTGTAATGGTTAGCGTGCTCGCCTCAAGTGTGGTAGATCATCAGTGGTGTAATGGTTAGTGTGCTCGCCTCAAGTGTGGTAGATCATCAGTGATGTATTGGTTAGCGTGTTCGCCTCAAGTGTGGTAGATCATAGGTGGTGTAATGGCTAGCGTGCTCGCCTCAAGTGTGGTAGATCATAGGTGGTGTAATGGCTAGCGTGCTCGCCTCAAGTGTGGTAGATCATCAGTGGTGTAATGGTTAGCGTGCTCGCCTCAAGTGTGGTAGATCATCGGTGGTGTAATGGTTAGCGTGCTCACCTCAAGTGTGGTAGATCATCGGTGGTGTAATGGTTAGCGTGCTCGCCTCAAGTGTGGTAGATCATAGGTGGTGTAATGGTTAGCGTGCTCGCCTCAAGTGTGGTAGATCATAGGTGGTGTAATAGTTATCGTGCTCGCTTCAAGTGTGGTAGATCATAGGTGGTGTAATGGCTAGCGTGCTCGCCTCAAGTGTGGTAGATAATTAGTGATGTAATGGCTAGCGTGCTCGCCTCAAGTGTGGTAGATCATCAGTGGTGTAATGGTTAGCGTACTCGCCTCAAGTGTGGTAGATCATAGGTGGTGTAATGGTTAGCGTGCTCGCCTCAAGTGTGGTAGATCTCAGGTGGTGTAATGGCTAGCGTGCTCGCCTGAAGTGTGGTAGATCATCGGTGGTGTAATGGCTAGCGTGCTCGCCTCAAGTGTGGTAGATCATAGGTGGTGTAATGTTAGCGTGCTCGCCTCAGGTGTGGTAGATCATAGGTAGTGTAATGGTTAGCGTGCTCGGCTCAAGTGTGGTAGATCATAGGTGGTGTAAAGGTTAGCGTGCTCGCCTCAGGTGTGGTAGATCATAGGTAGTGTAATGGTTAGCGTGCTCGCCTCAAGTGTGGTAGATCATAGGTAGTGTAATGGTTAGCGTGCTAGGCTCAAGTGTGGTAGATCTCAGGTGGTGTAATGGCTAGAGTGCTCGCCTGAAGTGTGGTAGATCATATGTGGTGTAATGGTTAGCATGCTCGCCTCAAGTGTGGTAGCTCATAGGTGGTGTAATGGTTAGCGTGCTCGCCTCAAGTGTGGTAGATCATAGGTAGTGTAATGGTTAGCGTGCTCGCCTCAAGTGTGGTAGATCATCAGTGGTGTAATGGTTAGTGTGCTCGCCTCAAGTGTGGTAGATCATCAGTGGTGTATTGGTTAGCGTGCTCGCCTCAAGTAGTGTGGTAGATAATCAGTGGTGTAATGGTTAGCGTGCTCGCTTCAAGTGTGGTAGATCATCAGTGATGTAATGGTTAGCGTGCTCGCCTCAAGTGTAGTAGATCATAGGTGGTGTAATGGTTAACGTGCTCGCCTCACGTGTGGTAGATCATCAGTGATGTAATGGTTAGCGTGCTCGCCTCAAGTGTGGTAGATCATCAGTGGTGTAATGGTTAGTGTGCTCGCCTCAAATGTGGCAGATCATCAGTGGTGTAATGGTTAGTGTGCTCGCCTCAAGTGTGGTAGATCATCAGTGATATAATGGTTAGCGTGCTCGCCTCAAGTGTGGTAGATCAACAGTGGTGTATTGGTTAGCGTGCTCGCCTTAAGTGTGGTAGATCATAGGTGGTGTAATGGTTAGCGTGCTCGCCTCAAATGTGGTAGATCATCAGTGATGTAATGGTTAGCGTGCTCGCCTCAAGTGTGGTAGATCATAGGTGGTGTAATAGTTATCGTGCTCGCCTCAAGTGTGGTAGATCATCAGTGGTGTAATGGTTAGCGTGCTCGCCTCAAATGTGGTAGATCATAGGTGGTGTAATGGTTAGCGTGCTCGCCTCAAGTGTGGTAGATCAGCAGTGGTGTAATGGTTAGCGTGCTCGCCTCAAGTGTGGTAGATCATCAGTGGTGTAATAGTTAGCATGCTCGCCTCAAGTGTGGTAGATCATAGGTGGTGTAATGGTTAGCGTGCTCGCCTCAAGTGTGGTAGATCATCAGTGGTGTAATGGTTAGCGTGCTCGCCTCAAGTGTGGTAGATCATAGGTGGTATAATGGTTAGCGTGCTCGCCTCAAGTGTGGTAGATCATAGGTGGTGTAATGGTTAGCGTGCTCGCCTCAAGTGTGGTAGATCATCGGTGGTGTAATGGTTAGCGTGCTCGCCTCAAGTGTGGTAGATCATAGGTGGTGTAATGGTTGGCGTGCTCGCCTCAAATGTGGTAGATTATCAGTGGTGTAGTGGTTAGCGTGCTCGCCTCCAGTGTGGTAGATCATAGGTGGTGTAATGGTTAGCGTGCTCGCCTCAAGTGTGGTAGATCATAGGTGGTGTAATGGTTAGCGTGCTCGCCTCAAGCGTGGTAGATCATCGGTGGTGTAATGGTTAGCGTTTTCGCCTCAAGTGTGGTAGATCATCAGTGGTGTAGTGGTTAGCGTGCTCGCCTCAAATGTGGTAGATCATAGGTACGAGTGTCGTTCGGGTCAAACCAAAGACTATAAAAGTGGTATTTGTTGATTCACCGCTTAGCATGCAGTATTAAGGAGAAATAGCAAAGACTGGTTGGGTCGGAATCAGGATATATATATATAATGAGTTCGAGTAAGGCGAGTGTTGTTTCAGTGAGCTACCACTATTAAAATCCACCTAAGCATGTTGTTCTAGAACAAAGTTGATCTCATCATCATCATCTCATTGAAAATTAACTTCTTTTCGACATGATATAGCTGAAAATTTACTGAGTTGGTGTTAAACAACAATCACTCATTCACTTAAATTGAGAAATGATAAGTTGTATTTATTTATCTATAAGACACATGTTGTAGTAAACACATGCTAAAAATCATTAATGGTAACGTTTTTCTTTCAAAACCAATTCTGTTTGGGGTGTTGGGCAAAAAAAAAACCCAAAAGCAAACCGATATTTTTTATGAATGGTCTTGGATTAGTGTCTATAGTGAATGAATAAACATCAACATACAAATTATTTGCAAGTGCTTGTCCATCCTTAAATACAAGAACTTCATGTCAACATTTTTTTTTGTGCTGGACTAATGCTATCTAGTTCCGACCAAAATTGTACCATTTGTGCAATTTTTTCTTAGGTGGGACGGCGGTTGCCAAATTATATCCGATATTCTCTGTACTATTAGATAAGGAGCAGGAAAAAGTCAGACAAAACCTGACACGGTACCACTGGTACAAGAATACATTGCCATTGTCGAATCCTTTCCAATTTCAGACAAATTTAAGTATGCAAATTTCCAATATCGACCATCGATGCCCAAATTATAACAGAGGGCCGAAAAGATGATTAAATTCATAGTATTGTTATAAATAACACATAAAACAAATAATAGTTTTGGGGTTCTTTACTTCACTATTCTTCAATGTAAAGTTTCAATTCGACCTACCCAAATTATTACAAGCCATGGACTATTTTGTTGTGGTAAGATTTTAAATTTCAACAATACCTTTGTTAGTACTTGTGGCGAGAATAGATGGAGATACAAAGCAGAAAATTTCTTCAGAATTCAAATATAAAAAACATTATTCTAATATGACGTCTATAAAACGGCACACACGATATTACTCAATATCTCTATATTTAGCGCAAGTGCGGTACACAACAAATCTGGTTGTTCCATGTGACTCCCGCTGTCAAATTTTGTGAGTGAGCTTCCAGAGTTTATACATACATAATTTCCTAAAAACACAGTGTTTAATCCTTATAATTCTTATTCTTGGACATCGTGTTTGTTTTCGACGCTAAATACTATTAAAGAAATACCCAAGGAGAGCCTCATGCAATACACATACGATTGTAAACTGAAAAAAATCCGCGAAATGTTATTGAAAGCTTCAAGTTTCATACAATTTAGCTAAAATAAGTTTTCAAGGTAAGCTTTTTAAAATATTGTTTTATTGTTTTAAAATATCTCGTTCAAAAACAAACAATTCAAAATCAATTCAAAATTTCTGAAGGAGGTAATTGGAACAGCCATCAAATGCCGTGTGTATGCAGTTCACGAAAGGTTGAAACTTACCGTATTTGTCCTATTAGAATCGAAATAATTCATAGCAGGCATATAGTTGTGCAAATTTACACACGGGCTGGGCCTTTATATTCTTAGATTTTACCCCCAGCTGTCGCTCGGGTAAAATTAGAACATAAAGGCCCAGCCCATGTGTAAATTTGCACAACTCTATGCCTGCCATGGATTATTTCTTAATTTTAACATGTGCACGTGTATTCTGAAACAGGATGATATTTAGGGTGTGTTGATGTTATTATGAGCTTTTGAAAAAAGATGGGTGTAGTAACGAAAATGAGGGGATGTCTACTGGACTGGTACACTGGACCGTCAAGTGTTCATGTTTTCAATGGACCTGTGACCACAGCCATGGCATGACAAATGTCAATAAATGACAGGTGCTCGTATTCATCACCGATCATCATCTGACAGGTGGTCGGTCATACAACATTTTTTATGGGTTTGAACTAGTTTGTACATAGGTGAAATCTTCATTTCTTTATTATTCGACTATTGACTCGTTTTTACCCTTGGGTTTCCTGCTTTTGTCTTTCTCTTTACATCGATCCGGAGTTCCTGGTGTTGTTACCATATCTGGAAAATCAGGGGATTATATTATCACTAGAAGAATGTTTTTCTTAATTTCCTACTCCAATTCTCAATAATTAAGAAAAACCTTGTTAAATTAAGAATTTCTTTTTTTAAATTAAGAACGGTCAAGTTAAATTAACAATTTGTTTCTTAAATTAAGAAAAGTCTGTTATATTAAGAAAACTGTCAGTTATATTAAGAAAAACAGTCAGTTTATTAAGAAAAGCGGTGAGTTAAATTAAGAATTTTACAGTTTTTCATCCAATCAGCATCGAGCTTTTCATGACATGCCTCTCGGCGATATTGTTATTGTGTACTGCTATAGCTATCTACAATAGTGGTGTGTGTGTGTGTCAACTAATTTAAAACTGTTATTTTAATTTTTAAATAATTCTCAACGAAAGAAAGATATATTAATGAAAATAATAATAATAATAATAATAATAAATAAAAGAAAGGTAAATAAAGAAAACGTAATTGTTTTTGAGTAGTGAGAAAACCAGAGTTCTACGCCAATGCCACCTCCCTAACCGGGAGGTGCAGCGACGTCACAGTCACATGACCGGATGTATGACGTCATCGTAGTGACGTCCTACAGAATGAGGCATGCCGGTAAGTGGATTTCATATTTTGGGGCCCTTCCGAGGGGGTGGGACAAGGTCATCAAGTGCAAAAAAAAAATTAAAGTTTTAGAAAGGTACAAAAAATGTAGTCATGTAGTATATCAAATGAAAGGTCTTGACGAGTAGTTTCGCATTTTATATTGTGAGGCTCTTCTGAGGGGTCGGGGCAAGGTCATCAAGTGCAAAAAAAAAGTTTTAGAAAGGTAGTCATGTACTACGGTATATCATATGAAATGTCTTGACGAGTAGGTTTCGAATTTTATATTTTGGGGCCCTTCCAACATGTATAACTACCAGTTTTGTCAGAGTTCCTATGTATGGCCTCATGATTTGACAAGACACATCAGAACGAAGCATGACCCCGAACAACAAGGCATGCATTCTCAACATCAACTAGAAGTGTATTCTCAGCAGCAGCAGCAACAGCAAGATTCATACATAATTGTAAAGGCCAGGCAACCGTATCCACAGAACCATCAGGCGTATTCACCGCTGCCACCACTTAAGAATAATATTCAAGAAGATTTGTTTTCCTTAGCATAAGAAATGATATGGATGTAATTGTAAATAAATATGAGAGACTATTATATATATATATAGGGTCGACACATGCAAGTTGCTGTTAACATAAGATTTTATGAATATTGACAGGAACAAGCTAAAATAAGGAAAAAGAGATGAAATAATAAAGAAATTTTATTGAAAATAAATATGTAAACAGAAAGTTAAAAAAAGAGGGGGGGGGGGGTAATTCCGTGCCACGAGCGCCTGTGTTTATAGAACACAAAATAAAGTAAAGCAACATCTGTTTCATTGATTTATTTTCTTGGTTAGAAAGGATATGAATGTAAATAAACATTACATACTACTCAACATTACACTTAGTTAGGACACAAAATAAAGTGCACAAGTTAGTTCCTTGTTACAGCAAAATCATTTGATCATGTACACAATATACAAATATGGGGCCGTCGTGGCAGTGATCGTATGGTTGTTGGATTTACAAGATCAGGGCGAGGTGTACAACATTATGTGATAAGTTTGTCAGTGACTTGCGACAGGTCGGTGGTTTTCTCCGGGTCCTCCGGTTTCATCCACCAATAAAACTGAACGCCACGATATAACTGAGATATTGTTGAAAGTGGGTGGCGCTAAACACCATAAAACAAACAAAAAAATACCTATGCAATCAATGCCTATCACCACTGATGTTGTGAGTTCGAATCTCGATCAGGGCTAGGTGTACTTGATATAACATTATAGTTCGCCACTATAATGCGGGGCCCTGATAATCTGTTACATGTTTTTTTTTTAACATTAATGTACCCTTTGGAAGTGATTTCTTCGTTTTGATATCCCAACATAATGTATCTGTATTTTCTTTTCGAGGACTTAAGAATTAGAAATGTATATATATTGTTTACTGTTTGGTTGAGTTGTCTCTTTGACACAGTCCCCGTTTCCATTCTCTATACTAAACTGAAGGGAAAAAGAAACGCAGGGTAACATAATATGCTCCTATTTTTTAACTGCGTGGCGTAAAATTACGAAAACATGGGCAGACGAGTGGCTTGGTCAGTGTGCACTAAAATCGATGTCTAAAGTTACTCAACCGTGAAAGGTATCATGTGACATAGAGAAAGTGATAAAGAGCAAATAACACGTGCAGAATAATGATAACAAGTTCGTCAACACATCGTATCATACCACTTTATACTCTTGAGGTATACACATCGCTTTCCACTATTTAAAGTTAATTTGAATCTCTTGTAATCATGCCACGGCTGACGGAAGTTCAGAGGGGTCAGGCTATTACATTGCTAATGAAAGATCAAAGGCAACAACAAGTTGCTTTGCAATTTGATGTGAATGTTTCCACCATAGAGCGTCTTGTTCGTCGTCTGAGAGATACTGGAAGGGTTGCCGACCGTCCGCGCGTAACGACGCCACGTCAAGACAGGGCTATTCGTCTTGCCCACCTGCGTAATCGCCACGTTACTGCCACTGGAACCACTTTAACTACGGTAGGCAATCATAATCGCCACATTCACCCAAAAACTGTGAGAAACCGATTGCGCGAGTTTGGTCTGCGAGCTCGTCGACCTGACATTGGGTTTTCTCTCACTCGTGCACGTCGCGCGCGTCGTATGGCTTGGTTGGCGGTGCATGGTCCTAGACAATTTCCAATGAGGCAATGGAGACGGATCTTTTTCACATATGAGTCCAGATTTGTCCCCAATCGAACATCTGTGGGACGAATTGGACAGGAGAGTAAGGGGGCGTCGGAATGCCTGCGCTACTCTCGACCAATTAAGCCTTGTTGGAAGAGTGGGATAATATCCCCATGAGAAGGATAGATGCTCTGATGAATTGTTGATTAAATTTGTGTTTTTATCCTTATATATTAATATGGAAAAAACATTCGAATAAATAATATTGAATCACCTTAAATGTTTACCCTGCGTTTCTTTTTCCCTTCCTTATATATAAATAATTAGTTTCTTTTCTATTTTTTCAAATAAAATGTTTGTACATTAAAATAAAATAATAACTTATTTATAATAAATGAGATATATATTGGGGGGGGGGAAACTACTATATAGCCATTATTCCCCCTAT
>MJUT01050917.1:892717-909013 GCA_002080005.1 Gigantidas platifrons | reverse complement strand
GAAGGAGAATCTATCAAATGTTTTAATATACAATATATTTCATTCATGCAACAAGATCCAAATAAACATTGTAGAAAAGTCATGTGACCCACCAATTATTTTTGTTTAGAGAGGTAAACAATTTTATTTCCAATATAAGTAAGTAAGGACAACATATATTACCAAGTAAAAAATTATATACACTACACAAATTTTTAAAGTTTAATAGTCGCAATTCAAAATAGTCCTAGTTTCGAGCTTAAAATAGAAATCGACCTATCTTGTGACCCGACAACTCGGCTGTGGCAAGGATTTATATAGTACTATAGCTGTGGTAAACACTAAACAGTGAATCACTGAATGACAGTCACGATTCTATATTATTACGGCAGATGTATCTCGCCTTTTTATTTATGGAACTAGAAAAGTTTATGATAAGGAAGTAAGTAATGTTCCCTCCCTATTAATAATTACATGAAAGTGACAATATCAACAACTTTAGTTTAGAACTTGGAAGTTGGAGGGGGAGGGGATCCCTAATCTCGTTGATAGATATTACAGAGCAGAAAATGACTTCGGAAGTTTAATCTCAAACAGATTAGGGGCTCGTGATTAGGGGGTCCTAGTCACGGAGGATTCATGAAAAAAAAAATGTTGATCACAATTCACGAGAAATACATTAATTTAATACTGGGAGTAATAATTTCTCCCAGATTAACAACACTTCACACAACAAGAAACTTGGAGTTCCTTATAAAGTACAAAGTATATTTTGCAGTGATATATCCTCACTAGGGCCAGGGGAGATTTGTGTAACTTCGCCAGTCGGACAGATACAAAATGTACAATAGATCAAACTATTGCTTACATTTCTCATTAGTCATTAAACTATGAATATTTTCCTTCTGCTTTCTTGTATTCTGTTTTTTCCTTATTACATATATTAAAAAAAATGTGAAGGAAATCGTCCAACTTGCCCAAATCTCCCTTAGTCTCTCACTAGTTTGGTCTCCTTAAAGATCATAAAAGTACTGCATGTACCGTAGTACAGTAACAAATGTTTTGTCTTGCTTCCAATTCAGTTAAAATTAAATAACTGATAGAGAAAACCGAAGGGGTAATCAAGAATGGACAATCCAGAGACACTGGCAACATAAGCCATACAAGACACAGGACAAAGACAAACAAAACAAAAAAGCCCAACACAGAATACTCAAAAGATGAATAACAAATAACATGGACTCCACCCAAAAAAACAGTGGTAACCCAAGGTGCTCGCAAAGGGTACGCAGTTTCTGCTTCTCATAAGACACCCACCGTGTGCATTACTCGTTTAGTCATAGGAATTAAAATTCTAGAAAATAAAACATTTACTGCAAATACTGTTTTTCATTCAGTAAGATGGAAAAGTAGAACCTTCAATATACATTTTGTAACTCTTATAAAAAGTTCACAAAAACGTTGATGATAGATGTTTATCATAAAGAACATATGCGTAAATAAATAGGTAATTTTGTCTGAATATGATTCATGAACAGTCAGTCCCATCACAAATTATATATACCAACAAAAACAAATCACATGAAGGAAAAATATATGATCACAGAGAATGAAAATAAACCAGGGTCCCTGATATATGCCTGACCCCTGCACAGAAATNCAGTAACAAATGTTTTGTCTTGCTTCCAATTCAGTTAAAATTAAATAACTGATAGAGAAAACCGAAGGGGTAATCAAGAATGGACAATCCAGAGACACTGGCAACATAAGCCACAGGACAAAGACAAACAAAACAAAAAAGCACAACACAGAATACTCAAAAGATGAATAACATGGACTCCACCTAAAAAAAACAGTGGTAACCCAAGGTGCTCGCAAAGGGTAAGCAGTTTCTGCTTCTCATAAGACACCCACCGTGTGTATTACTCGTTTAGTCAAAGGAATTAAAATTCTAGAAAATAAAACATTTACTGCAAATACTGTTTCTCATTCAATATACATTTTGTAACTCTTATAAAAAGTTCACAAAAACGTTGATGATAGATGTTTATCATGAAGAACATATGCGTAAATAAATATGTAATTTTGTCTGAATACGATTCATAAACAGTCAGTCCCATCACAAATTATATATACCAACAAAAACAAATCACATGAAGGAAAAATACATGTATATGATCACAGAGAATGAAAATAAACCAGGGTCCCTGATATATGCCTGACCCCTGCACAGAAATGTTTTTAATATTTCCGTCAAATGTTTTATAAAAGAGGCATATTATGGACTTAAAGGTACATGTATGATATTTAATTTTTGATATTTCTTTTTCAGTATCAACAAAGAGAAAGCTACTATTTTCCTTGCATTTTATTGTTAATGATAGTAGTATTACTGAAGCTTTTCCATGTCATTAAATAGTGTCTTTCTTCATAGAAACTGAAATAAAGGGAATACAGATTTGTTCTTTATCTACAAAAATGCACAATCGTTGCCCTATAATTCAAATACAGTAGACCAGAGTTATCATGTACGTATAAACTACAGTGTGTAGCTTGTGTCTTCAATGGATGAATCTTCGTTGTTGTGTACAACTGACGACAGTACAGTTTTTTCATCTACATCACCATCATCCGGTACAAATGAACATGTGACATTGTTGTCACCATTGACATCGTCACCTGATAATGGGACGTCTGCGACAAATATATCATCATCATGCATTCTGACTCCCGACAGTGGTATCGATGAAAGTGACGATTATGTTGAAGAAACTAAAACAAAACATCGTAAAAATCAGCCACCAGATGGCAATTTACTGCCTCCATGTAGAGTTTGTGGTGAAAAAGCATCAGGTCTCCATTATGGAGCAAATACATGTGAACCCTGTAAGGTGAGATATTTAAATAAATTTGAACATCTTTAGTATGGTATGATATATATACAACCAGGAGCAAAATTTCTTTATTGCTTTAAACATGTTAAATGTAGATGTTCTGGCACGCCACAATATGACTGAAAAATTTATTAAACAACAAATAATCGTACTAATAATTTAGCAAGGGAAAGCCGCAATCATAAATAATTCACCAACCACATCTATGTTGTAATGGTTAGCATGTAAGCAAACCACACGTGTGGTAGATAGTGTGTTCAATCCCCAGTTAGGTCAAAACAAAGATTATAAAACTGTAAACTAACAGCAAAGCTTGGTTTACTCAGAAGCACACTGTTGTTTCACTGAGCTAGAACTATGAAAATCCAACTTAAGTGTGTTGTTGTAGTAGAGGACATTCATCATCATCTCATCAAATGTAGTTTGTTCATGTTCTCACCATGATCTGATGATACAGTATCCCTCTCATACAATTACATGTACCAAATAATATTTTCGCTTGCTTTTGACCAAGATTAAATGGTATTAAAAAACAAGATCTCGCTGAGAACTCATATTAAATGTATACATGTACATACATGTATATGCACATGCATATGTTAGATTTGTATTCTGGGTATATCCATTTTAAAATGAAATGGTAGTGATGACCAACAAATTTTACCAATAAGACAAGACAAATGTTTAAATACGAAAAGCATAAATTAAAGAGAATGATAACAGAGGTTGATGGAAATTTAGATCTTGTCATAGTAGGTAAAAAAAATTATATGGCAGGGATTAAACATCCAAGTACTAGTAGAAAGAACGTGATCATTGGTCAAATGGGGGGGGGAGGTGTTGAGTATTCAAGCTATTCAAGTGGAATTAGATTTAAAGTTTCTAGAAATGGACAAAATTTTGACTTCGAACTATACACAGAAACAATGTATACACATTCATGATATTGAGTTTCGACTTTACTTTCACTTTGTAGACAATAGACAATAGATTTATTAACATAAACACAGTTACAGTAACTGGCAAAGGCCCAATATAATAAGGAGATATGACATTTGTACATAATAAAGTCAGTATGATGTACATTGATAAATGAGTATGATGTACATTAATAAAATGAGTATGATGTACATTGATTGTATGCATAAATGTATTATACATTGTACATTGTATATATTTAAGCACATTGTGCACAAAAACAAAAAGAAAGAGAAAAACCACTATCACTGTAATACATTTTCTTTTTTCACATATAATTTCAATATAAGATGATAATAAATTGAGTACTATTTTTTGTATTAATTGCCTGACATTATTCTTTGCAGGGTTTTTTCCGTCGCAGCATTGTTAAGGTTGTAAAGAAGAAGGAGGAATATAAATGTATAAGAGATGGAAATTGTAAGCTTGGGACTGGTAAACGAACTATGTGTTCATACTGCAGATATAGAAAATGTTTGGATGTTGGAATGTCTCAAGATGGTAAGATGCATTTGTAGCATAACCAAATGTTTTCCCTTTTAAGTCTGCACCATAGTCTCCCATTTTATAAGGGAACTCCCACAAAAAGATACTGTCTGGCCAGATTTTAGATACACTGAGATAGTAAAATACTACTAAATTATCCCCCCTCAAAAGAGGCCACCCCTCAGGCCCTTATATCGCCAATGTTTGATAGCTGAGGGATGACCATATTAGATGGTGAACTACTGTATTAGTATTGTTTCATCACAGAAATGGTCAGAAAAATTAAGTATTTTTAAAAATACACACAATATTTAATATTCAATCATATTCTTTCCTATTTTCAATTGATTTAAGAAGCTTTAGAGAACAGATTAAGTGTCTTCATTACTTGTGGTGTGGAGGTCCAAGGTATTTGTTCAGGGTGTTGTTATTTAGGGACTGGACCCATCGTCAGAGAAACGATGTCCTGTTCCTATACTGTGTCATGCACTCTTAATTCGATATCTACTTTTTTTATTTTCAATAAACTATTATGAATAACTAAAACCAATTAAAATCTGTTGTGTTTTCATACTGATTAATATCATAATCATTGCAGAACATCACTTATCTTAAGCTTGATGGGTACCTTTCCATGACAATACAAAGGTGTATAATTAATAAAACAAATTTATTCGTAATTACTGTGATAATTCATCCATAAAAAGAACATCATTTTTATTAGAATGATGAAAATACTTTAAGCGTGACATTAAATATTGGGACCTAACCCATTTAGTCTGATTTAGATATTCATGATTTTATAATTAAGTATGGATCGTCATGGTAAATTACACATGTACACTTAACTATGGTAGAAAAAAATGTATAAATGCTTTTTTCTACCGTAATTATTTTAGGTGTACATATGCTTAACAGATAATTTAAAAGTTAAAGCTAAAATTCCTGTAGGATATTAAATATCAACATTTTATATACAAAACAATAAAAATATGTGTTCAGTTAAAAGTAAAATATAAAAATGTCTCTGTAACATGATTCACATATGAGTTAGGATGTTTAATGCCACTTTCAACAATATTTCAGTTATATCACGGCAGTCAGTTTTATTGGTGGAGGAAACCTGAGTACCTGCCGGCTGGAGAAAACCACCGACCTGGTGTCAGTCACTGACAAACTTTATCACTTAATGTTGTATCGAATGCACCTCGTCATGTGCGGGATTCATACTTACAATGTTGGTGGTCATAGACACTGATTGCATAGGCAATTGTAAATCCAGCAACCATATGATCACGACCATGACATCCCTAATTCACATATAAGTATCAATAGATGGTTGATATCAGCCGAGGTAAGGATAGCTCTTCAAAGCCCAAAGGCTTATTTCCAAAGGGGTCCTTGTAGTAGTGTGTTTAGCGGCATACCCACATTTGTGAAACAAGATTTTAGGTGGCCATGATTTTGGGAATTCAGGCAATCTAATTAAAATTAGATCTCTGTACTTACACTGTTTTCTGTACTTACACTGTTTTTTTGCTTGGCCTCAGCATGAGAGCAGTGGTCAAGCGATAAAAATGAGTATGTGTGAAGATCTAATTTTAATTAGATTGGGGGTTGAGGTCTCAGTAGTATAGTTCCTAGAGGGGTTTGCATATCATGCAATGTACGTACACAGGAACATGAACAGTGAGATTTTTTTCTTTGCAAATTGAATAATGGCATGGCATTAATGACATATTGAATAATATTTAATGTATCAAGTTTACTAGGGCCTGTTGTGGTGGTGATCGTATGGTAGTTGGAGTTACAGCTACTTGTGCAATCAGTGCCTATCACCTGTAAAGTTGTGAGCTCGAACCCCTTACATGACCAGCTGTACTGGATGCTGTACAACATTATGTGATAAAGTTTGTCAGTGACTTGCAACAGGTCTGTGGTTTTTTCTGAGTACTCCAGTTTCTTCCACCAATAAAACTGACCACCACGATATTACTGAAATATTGTTGAAAATGGCATAAAACACCATAAATCATACAAAACCATCCAGTTTAGTGTTATAATTATAACAAGTACTTAGTAGCATACGCTTACTTTTCAGCTATTAAGATTGGGAGGTATACATACGAGAAGAAAACGAAAGATATAAATGAAGTAAACAAGTTAAAGAAGAAGGATAACTTACCAGTAACAAATGATATACCACACAATGTAGTTGATCTAGAGGTAGAAGTACCACACGACGTGGTCAATCTAGAGGTTGATACACCACCTGACGATGGTGCTGACTTAAAGGTTGACGAATTAGTGGAAACTTTAATTGCCATTCAGGAAACTTTCTTTGATGATTTCAGAAAGAGTTTTCAACCTGAAGGATTGTTGGAGATGCAGCTTTCTGTTTACGTATGTTTGTATATATATAACTTACAATGTATGTTTTCTGTTTGTATATGTATATATATATGTTAGAGGTGCGGTTGTGGAAATCAGTGCAATCAGTTGCGAGTTCGAATTCCGCTCATGGTGAGGTGTACTCGACGTAACTTATTATCAGTGCCTTGGGACAAGTCTGCAGTTTCTTCCGTGTACTCGGTATCCTCCACCAATAAAAGTGACCGCCACGATAACTGAAATATTATTGAAAGTGGCATTAAACACCATAATCCTAATCCTATAAGTTAGAATATATGTTTTCTGTTTGTATATACATGTACAGTGGAACCTGTGCAATCCGACATCTTGTGACATCCGACAAAAATTTATGGTCCCAAAGTAATTATGTTAAGTAAAATAAAACCTGAGTATTCCGACATCTTGTTCAATCCGACACATATCCCTGGTCCCTTGGTGTGTCGAATTAGACAGGTTCCACTGTATATATATAATGTAAGTTGGAATGTATGTTTTATGGTTTGAAGTTCCACAATTTAATTGTGAAACATGGTAAAATAAAAAAAACAGTTATAAAAAAAAGCAACTACAATTGACTCTAATGATGTCACGAGAAATGATATTCACTAGAAAGTGTGTATCTTTAACAGTTACTTGTTTATACAAGGGAAAAAAATCACATTATTCAGTTCTGTCTTTACATACATTGTAGTTTAAATTCAGTAAGAGTTATGTCCCCTTTGTATGTATTTCTATAGTATGTGTCAGAGTGGAGGGACATGTCCACCAAAGTACTGTGGTTTCAGTGAGCTATTGCATTATAAAAATTAAACTCAGTGTGTTGGTCTAGTAAAATTCAGATCTCATCATCATCTCATCAAAATTAACTTGTTCTTATCATGACATAGCTGGAAAAAAAAACTCATCTGGGGTTTACAATAATCTCTCTAGATCTCTCAAAACAGTTTCATTAATTTGTTTTATACTTATTTATGGCTTTTTTAATTTAATTCTTTATTTGTTTCAAGAGGATTACATACAGCCAGAGGCTACTAGTAGCTCTCCTATGGCTTTTTTCTATATTGGGAGAAAAAAAATATTGTCCTATTATATAACAAAAATTAAAATGATTAATAAAAAATTAATTAATTATACAAAATCAATATTTTATCAATAGACAGAGCAAATTAATAAAAAAAAAAAGGCTTTATATTGAGGCAACAATGAATGGCTGATTAAACAAATGTATCTTTTGATACATATCATATTTTTTCTTTGTTCTTGTATTTTAAATTGCCAGCTGTATGAAAACAAAATATCTTTATTATATTATTTTGTGTATTTTTTATTTACAGTGTATATATTGAAATTCATTTGTATAACACTTTTCTATTTAAAAAAAAAAATTATCAAAATTTGTATACATTAGGGAAATGAAGTGAATCATTTAATTAACGTGTATAACCAGTCTAATTGTTTTTGATTATCAAAACACGAGCTTTCAGTACAAACTTGGTTGAATTATTTCACAAATATGTAATTGTTTTAAATATTATTTTCTTCTAATTATTTGCTTTGCATGTCAAGGTTTAAGCAACGTGAGTGGCGTCATGCACTCTTAGAGGATTTACAATGATTTGCCACACACTCACTGACTCAGAATAAAAAAAAATGAAAGCATTTTTTCAATTAATCTTTGAACACATTGTTGGATATCTACATTGTATGTTTTGTACTCTATCCATTGATCAGTACACAATTCTGAAAAAAAGACGGTTTTCAATTGTAATGATTTCAACATCGTAAATTTGTTTTTGACTTGAAAACTACCATGACCTTCGCGAATTCATATTCACGAATTTGAATACCTTGGATATTACCACCTATACAGTAATTAATTTAGTTTGATTAAGATATTAATATCCAACCCAACTTAATCTAATCTTACGTCTCCATCGTGACTTTCAGAACATGTAGAAGGCCGATTAGGGATGTTTTGTCCAATATAGCATGTAGTGGTCCAGTAAAGTCCACAATTTACTGATCTGGACGAATAAAACTGTCCAGACAAAATTACCTTTGTTATCCAAGTATGATGTTGCAATTGCAATTTTTACAAAAAAGATAGGTCCATAGATTAATTACTCATAATCTCTCAAAGACAAAAACCAAATAAACCAAGCATTTTTAAATATACAAGGATTTAGAGGACCATGGTCTCCTAGAACTAAAATGGATAGGAGTATTTTGGTCATGGGTTTGAGTTTTGGATAGGCCTTGATACATGCCATTTTTGATTTCTAGCATCAAACACTTAAAAATTTAAGAAATAAGATAATAAATACTAGTACCAAGAAATCACTCGTGCATCATAATACTACATGTACATGTATTTATCACATTTCATTCATAAAGTAAAATGTATCATCCCTAAAATTCATTGTACATGTACATGTATTTTAGTTTTTTTGTGCATCAAAATGTATAGACTGAGTGATGATAAGTGTTATATAAGACTGTTCATTTTGAGTTTGGAATCTTATGAATATAGGTACATGTACACAGGGTTTTCAATATTTTTCAAGTCTACCAGTATTTCACTATTTGCAGGTGGTACTTTTTATTAAAATAAAATCTTTTTTTTAATGAATATCTTATACAACACTCTTTAAAATCAGGAGGTACGAAAGACTATTTAAGGTGGGTGAAAAGTACCTGGTGCCGCCCCGTATGGAAAGGCCTTGGTGCAGTCACAACTATAGTGGAGTTATATATACCTATTAGTGATTGTTGGGCTCCGAGCCAAACAGCCTTTGCTCTTTGTCTTTAATGTGATGTGTTAAGTGGAGAAGCAACAAATACCAAGTTTTATGGGCTTTGGTTTGACCTGACAGGGGCTCAAAACCACATTCTACCATATACACAAAATGTACATGTAGCTATATGCAATCAGTGTCTAATAACAAAATTACCGAACACTGAGCAATCTTCCAAAGAAAAAGGCAAAACTCATAAATCAACAAACAGACAAAATCAGTCAACAACCGCAAAACTGGGGAAACCGCAATGGCCCTGACTTGGTACAGGCATTTCTAAAAATAGAATGGTGGATTGAATCAGATTTTACGGTGCCAAACCTCCCGCTTTCATTATGGTTCAAAGGTTCCGGTTGTCACTATAACAGCTAATACAACTTAAGTTAATGAGTTTGTTTTTTACCGATTATGAGGAGTATTTGATACATTTGTGATACAGTTTGAAAGTTACTTGCTGCAGGCCAGTCGTTTAACCCAGTTTTTTCTACCAATAAATCTAATTGCCAAGATATAACTGGAATATTGTTGACTGCAGTGTTAAAAACACCCTTAATCCCAACTAATATCTCAAATTAATATGCTTAGTACATGTATATACCGGTACAATTATTGTATTACATAACCCTTGATCTATAATAAATATTGTTTTCACTTAATTTTTGTCTTTTGTAGGAAAAATATAAACTTAGAATTGAAATATTTGGCAATCTTGGTGCGTTACCTTGGAGTGTGTATGAAGAATTTCATTCAGCAACCGGAATAGAGCTTGACGATAGAAAAAATAAAATGACTTTCATCGCTGAGCGAATGGAAGATGGTATTAAGAATATGATTACATTCGCAAGAAATATTCCTGGATTTTGTGACCTTACGACTCAAGACCAACTGGCTCTTTTGAAAGGTATGTCAAATATGCATGCATCTAAAGTAATCTGGTTGTCATGGCTGGGTTTAGACTAATGAATAGGATTTGTCAATACAGCGAAACTTGTCTATGCTGAATCTCCTTAGGACCAAATATTTTATTCAGAATAGAAGCATTCGGTTCATGCAGGTTACAACCACCTTGGGACTAACTTTTGTGTTCAGGATAAACTGGTGTACTGAGATATCCTACATTGGGACTTTATTTAATGTACAGTTTACACACGATTCAGTTGGGTTTGGTTACGACAGGTTTCGCTGTATTTAACTTCCTATTTTATATTTTGTTGTAACCTCAAATGTGAAAGATCAATTCCAATGGTTCAGACCCCAATCAGTTCAATCCAAAGACTTTAAAAGTAGCATTTGCAGCTTCATGACTAAGAACACAGCATTAAGGAATGTAGTAGTCCTCCTCTTAAAAGGCCACCTCTCTTACTAGGCCAGATTTCAAATGCACTAAGATTGTAAAATGCTATTAAATTACACTCCTTCAGAGAAACCACCCTTCTTATAAGGATACTTATTGATTGCAGAAGAATTGACCTGATAAGAAGGGGGCTATTTAAAGACTATAAGCAAATAGTGATTGACTCTTGAGTTAGGATAAATTGTTTCAGTGAGATGGCAATATAGAAATCCAGTTCAGTGCATAGCAGATATCATGATCAACACATCAAAAAAGTAACTTGTTCTAGCCATGATATGGCTGAAAAATTGCTCAATAAAACAATAATCTCTTACTCAATAGTTTGAGGCAAAATGGATTTTGTATGTAATAATGTTTAGATACCATCAAATCTGACTACTCTTGCTGTCCGAATATCAAAAATAAATCATGAATAACTTATAAATTCAGTAATATACAAAGGCATGTTAACGAATCAGTGAATTATCATGGTCGTTCAGTTACGACTTTAGTTACGAGTGATTTATGTTCGATAGTCTGTATGCAAGCTTAAGAGTAGTTGTACCGTTTATTACATATATTTTACACTTTGTTTGAATTCGGAAAGCGTTTCAAAAAGGAAGTTGGTATTTGTTGCCAGACACTCAATGATATTTTCAATCAGTAGGACGTTGGTACTCTGACATAACACATTAATGTGAGCAATACTATTTCACTGAGAGTGAATGACTGTTTTTCTTTCAATTAGAAATTTAATATCAGACAAAAATTAGAAGTATATAATTTGGACAAATTGTAATACGGTACATGTACTGTAAAACATATCTAAACGGAACGTCAATGATGCCAACTTTTTTTGTCTCAAACAGACAGGTGTATTGTTTATACAGGTTAAATTAACAAAAATTTCCTACATTGGGGCTTTATTTAATGTTCGGCTTATACAGGATTCCTGAACTGCATCGGTGGTGTAATGGTTAGCGTACTCGCATCCAGTTTGGTAGATTGTGGATTCGAATCTTGATTGGGTCAAAGACTATGAATTAAGTATTTGTTGCTTCTTCGCTAAGCACGCAGCATTAAGAACAAAGATGGGTTGGCATGGAATCAGGATAATGTGTCAGAGTGAGGTGACATGTCTATCCACAGACTGTTGTCTCAATGAGCTAGAACTATAAAAACCCAACTAAACGTGTTGGTCTAGTGCAAAGCAGACCTCATCATCATTTCATCGAAACTTCACTTGTTCTCGTCATGATGTAGCCGAAAAATTGCTGTGTTGGCGTTAAGCAATTACTCACTCAGATTATTTTTTACACATTTAATTATTGGGCTGTTGTGGCCATGATGGAACAATCACTCACTCACTATACAGGATTCTGGTTTATTCAGGGTTAGGTTAAGACAAATTTCACTGTAGTATGAATTCACTAATATTTCGAAGATATAATAAAATAAACATCCATATTCCAAATAGAAAAGTTCGTGATTGTGAAAGATTTGCCAACCTCATTTGATTTTAAGCTTATACATTCTTCGTCATAGTCTTATTTTTATATTTTTTGTTTCCAGCTGGCTACTTAGAGTTTTGGTTTCTTGGATTTCACACAAGATTGAATAAGGAGCTTAAAGTTTTCGCATGTAACTGTAAATCATCAAAAGAGTTTGGCCTTGGGCAGGGAGCTCATTATTCTGAAATGACGACATTAATCGACGAAAAATATGTGAATATGATGTTTGACTATGCAGCTAATATGCAAAAGTGTAAGCTTACTGTTGAGGAAGTTACTCTAGCTAGAGGAATAGTTTTAATGTTTGGAGGTAAGGCCAAAATTAAAAATAAGTTTGCACTAATATGACCGACTCTTGAAAAACCAGCCGACTCAAAACTTTTTATTGCTTTTTTTCCAGAATATTTTTTTTATGCCTGGTCAGGAATTGAGTCCGATCTGTATCTGACATTTCTTATTGCTTTTTTTTTCTGGTATGTGTAACTCTTGGGCAATCAGGTATATTGTAAGATCAGCATGGTAGCATGTGTGAATTTTTCACCCTATCATCACCAGTTCAGAGAAAGTATCGACAGTCTAACAAGATAAAAAGTGTCATCACAAGCAGGTTGTATATGTTCAAACACACAATTTTCTTTTTTATAAGGGATGTATTCAAAAGAAGAAAAAAAAGAATTATCTACCTACCATCAGGCAAACTGAGATATTTTTAATGTGGCCTAAGTAACTAGTATGAGAATAATAATTCTAATGCATTTTTTGTTGTTCTTGCAGTCATGTAGCTATAGCTGAAAAATTAATCACTTGTTATAAAACAATATTCACTCACTCACCCTTGAACAATAAGGGACAGAGAAATATATCATTTGAAATGTCAGCTGGTATCAATTGTTGTTGAATTTACAACTATCTATACAATCGTGCTTATCACCACTAACATTGTGTGTTTGAATCCGCTAATGGCGAGGTTTACTCGATACAACAAAATGTTATAATGTTCGTTAGTAACTTGCATCTGGTCGGTGTTTTTCTCCAGGTACTCCGCTTTCCTCCACCAATTAAACTGAATGCCACGATATTACTACAAATTAAAATATTGTTGAAATAAAAAGGTTGATATCAAATTTAGTGTGCACGTGTTTCTGGAATAACCATCATCAGGTATGCTCAATATCTAAATATTGGAAAGCCAAATAATTTAATAGTATTTGGGAGCAATAAAACCAAGCTCAAAGCCCCTAAACAGGATAACCAAAATCAGCTGATGTCACCTATGTCTGAGGGAGGAGAACCTTAGTTTTAATCGGCTAATGTCACCTATGTCTGAGGGAGGAGAACCTTAGTTTTAATGGGCTAATGTCACCTATGTCTGAGGGAGGAGAACCTTAGTTTTAATAATAATTACATTATTTAGGACCTGTAAATTTCCTAAAGTGGCTTTAGCAGTTTTTGTCTTACAAGCAAAAAAAACAACAAACAAACCTTTGAATAATTTCACAAAACTTATGGTTTTGTCTTTATTGTAGATCGGTGCCAGTTGAACGAGCCCGAGAAAGTTGAGAAGATCCAGTGGAATTTAATTAACTGTTTACGACATATCGCTAAAAAGAAACATAAAAATCCTGATGAAAGACTGTGGCAGATTATGGACAAATTTATTATGTTACGCAGTTTTACTGAATATGGTCGAGAAGTAGATAAAATTAAGGCCAAGTGGCCTGTGATGAAAAATCACCCTTTAGTTCTGGAATTAATAAAACCAGAATTAAATCCTTCTTGAAAAGAATTGTAGACATATCCTTTGTATTTATATACTCAATAGGTTTTCCCCAAAAAAATTCAGGAAGGCGTGGTATTTGTGGAACCACAGAGAATTTATGCATTATTTTAGCAATTCTCTTGGCGACCTACTTCTACCTCTACCAAGTATTGACCTATTTCAGTTTGATGAAAAAGAAAAATATAAACAATAAGAAAATATGTTTGAAAATATGCACAAAAGCTGGGGTGAATTTAAATATTAATGAAGTTATCACAGTCCTGAAGGACTCCACCGAGTCACTCAGCACTGCTGTCTGAGGTAGGCAGGTCCAGTCTATAATGGTGCAATGGAAAACATTATGCCTTTCTCTGTTGGGTCCTACCTAACTGAAGATCTTAGGGCGTTTTATTTAATATTTGCCAGACATTATCAATGCTAAAACTATTTATATTCATTCCAATACTGTTCTAATAATAGTAGACATACTTTTAGGGTGGAATAATGTTTTATTTTCACAAAATGGACAAAGGCATGGACACTTCCATTGCGAGGACAGCATGATGCTGTGCCATATGCATGGTAAAATTACCTAAGGAAAACACTACTTATTATATAGTGATGTGGTTTAAAATGATACGTCATGCTGCAGAAGAAAAATACTGGCTAGAGTGATTTGTTTGTGTTAATATCTACTTAATATAGAACAAGTATGGTTACAGTATCATGTGCCTAAAAAAATGAATCAAATTTTTATAATTACCATATACAGTAAAACCTGCACAAGTGATCACCTCTATTAAAAGGTCACCGTTTTTGTGTTTTGCCATAGAAAATTCAATATGAATTGAACCTCTTTTACGAGGTCACCCGAGTACTCTTTTTCTTTGTCCCAAAGGTGACCACTCTTTTGCTTGGCTTTGTACAGGGACTTCAATAAAAAGTGGAGGAATTAAGCTAATTTTATGGGTCTAAGCCTACCTTCTCTAATGCTTAGTTGTGCAAGTGCTTTGCACTAGTGAATAACTTGCCAATCCTCACATATAACTGGACAAACAGCATTATTAGAAAGAATGCTATAATCATGAACATTTTACATAATATATTTAATTTTGTTGACACACAGTTTTGAAAAAAATAGCTCAATTTAGACACAGCTTAATGACATACAATTTTGACAAAAGTTGCTCACTTTAGACACAGAACTGTAATTTCCTTCTCAGACTTCTATAGTGTGTGGTTACTGTGGAGGAGTTATGACAAATTTTATTTCTTACTCCACCACATGGTATAAGTAATAACACACATCAAGTGCCTCAATATTTTGGATTACAATAGTTCCCCTCTTATAAGGCCCTTCTCGCCAAAGTCCCCCTCTTATCAGGCCAGATTTCAAATGTATTTTTGAATACTAGTAAAATAAATTGTCCCCCATCAAAAAAGGCCTTCCCTCTTACATGACAATTTTTTCATGACTGAATGGATGACCATATAAGACGAGGACTACTGTACCACTTTTATTTTCATGGTCCATGACCAGAAGATATATCAATCTGTCCTTTGGTTGGTATTTTAAATGTTTGTTGTTAACTATCGGTGCTTTTAATCATATTTGTAGAATTACATTTGTATGGCCTCAGGCAGCAAAATATAATGATATTCCATGAGAATAAAACAAAACTTGTACTTTTTTTTATCTTTATTAAATATAATTTTTATAAGATGTTAATACATGTCTTACATTTTATCAAGTTACTTGAACCGCATCAGTGGTGTAATGGTACATTTTTAGCTCACCTGACCCAAAGGGTCATGTGAGCTTTTGTCATCACTTTTCGTCCGTCGTCGTCGTCCGCGTCTGTAAACTTTTCATACTTTCTTCTTCTTCTTTGTAACCACTGAACTGATTTGGACCAAATTTGGCAGAAATGTTCATTGGGAGGTCCTCTACTAAATTTGTTATTTTGGTGCAGATCGGAAATCCAACATGGCCACCAGGGCCAATAATGTGTTCTGATTGGTTGAAACTTTGAAAATCTTCTTGTCAGAAACTACTTAGCCGATGGAATTGTAACATTACAGAAATGATGACTGGATGGTCTTCTACTAAATTTGTTATTTTTGTGCCGATCGCATATCCAAGATGGCC
>MJUT01050917.1:861272-885009 GCA_002080005.1 Gigantidas platifrons | reverse complement strand
AAATTTTTAATTTAAATATACAAAAACCGCCGAAACACTAAATTAGTGTAGGATTGGTGCAGGCAATAAGCTTGTAAACAGTTTCAGTAATACTAAGAGTAAGACTATGATAACATATATTAATATGAATAAATTTTAACATTAAAATACAATATTTATTTATATTCCTAATTAGGTTTGCTCCTGTGAAATATCGATAGATGTTGGGATACGTGGATGTTAGGTGCCATTTTCTTTTAAAGCTAAAATTCATAAATTTGCCTTGCTTGATAATCAAGTCCTTGATTTACCTCGTGTTTACAAATACCATGTGTACAAGGAGTGACGTCACTAGCCGAAAGTGTCCGAATGTACACGATCGATCAAATTACTCATGTATGCATTACACACCTGTATAAATATCTCGTTAACCACAGTGAATTTTATCATCGGACTTTTTGTAATAGGTTCGGGTACAATTATTACACATTGTGACAAAAAATCGTAATTTTGCAAAACTATGCTGGTATGGCTCTTTAAGATATATATATTTGTAATATAAAAAAAGTAAAGTCAGTGGTTTTCTCCGGGTACTCCGGTTTACTCCACCGATAAAACTGACCGCCACGATATAACTGAAATATTGTTGAAAGTGACGTTAAACACCATAAAACCAAACCAAGCTAACAAAGAAAGTAAATAGATTAAGTGCTAAAATTTGAACTTCAAGATATAAATAGACATCTACGTCACAACCACCTGACAAAAACAATTTGGAAACCTTAAAGGTCGGATTAGTCAGTGAGACTTATCTGATATCTATAGAAGTAAGATATTAATTTAATTTTTCTTTAATTTAAACAAGTAATTGACCATCTTAATTACCATCAAGTAAATTATATAATATAACATGTAAACATATAGATTTATTGATCGTTGACATAGATATGTCTGTCTTATAGATAACATCAACTTAATTTCGTCATGGAATCAATGTCAGCAAGTTGTTTACGAACTAAATATCGTGTTTACGTACGACTTCAACCGTATATTAAGATTGTAACAAAAGAAAACGATATGTTACTCTTGTTTTCTAATGTTTTTATTGCCTCGTTCAACCATGCAGACTTCTGGTTATTTCATCCCTGACCTGAGGAAACCCCAGGTATAGAAATAGGACCTTGTCTCCGGTGTGTATCGGGGAACGACCCCCTCGAATAAGGTCATCCCTTTGTTTGGCGGGATGATTCAAATACACATTTCCATTCAAACTGTTGTGAATTAGTGCTTCGTCGTTATAGAATGCACCGCTCTTATAACATGCACAAGCAACGTTTATCAGCTCCTGGTGAGCAATCAGTTTGTCAAGATTAGACAAATAAAAAGTACACACGACGCGTTTCTGGAAGTCAGTGATTTATGACAGCACGGTAGATGTCTTCCGGTATTCCAGTGTTCTCAAACAATATAACTTATCACCATGCATGATATAACTGAGAGACCAATGATGGTGTAATGGTAGGCCGTCCTCACCTAGAGTGTGGTAGATCGTTGGTTCGAGGCCCGGTGGGGTTGACTCAAGCCAAAGTCTGTATCCGCGGACCGTTGTTTCAATGAGCTGGCACTAAAACAAATTCAAAAAACCGTGTTGGTTTATATATATAATTAGTACAAAGTGGAAATCATCATCTCATTGTAATGTGATTTGTTCTTGCCATGATGGCTGAAGAAATTGCTCACTCACTAAAACTAAAATATCGTTGAAAGTTAAGTACCTTCCAAAAATAATTCTATGATATTTAATACATGTCTTGTATTTTTAAACAGATTTTTTTTTCAAATATGGAGGACATACTTAATATATTTTGCATGGAGGACAATACATTTAAATCGAGTGATGTAGATGGATCTAAGCTTACTCAAAATGAGTCATATATGACAGACTTTGATGTTCTTAATTTACAACCCGAGGATTTAGTTAGTGATATAATACATACAAATATTACAGAAAAGACAACATTTGGTAGTGATTCTAATTCGGAACATTCTCCTATGACAATTGACTCATCTCCGGAGGCTTGTTTAGTCTCATTGAGCACATCACCAGAATCATTTTCTCCGAATTCTACAAATTCTAACACTGATTGTGCGAATAAATCCAATACAGAAGACGAAACACCACTTCCTAAGCGAAGTGGCAATTGTCCACCTGATGGTAACTTACTGCCTCCGTGTAGAGTTTGTGGTGCAAAGGCATCTGGTCTGCATTATGGAGCAAACACATGTGAACCCTGTAAGGTGAGATGAATGTACAATATTTGCAATTGTAAACTTATTAAATACTTAGTAACGCCATTCAGTTTGTTAATACATGTCAATGTAGCTAAGTACTTTCAGTAAACTCTACTTTATCCTTTTCATATAACTAAAATTATACCCCTGGAACCACATTATCATATACTGTTAATTATTATATGGAAAATAAGGTCAATAACAAAATTACCGAACTCCGGACAATCTTCCAAAAGGAAAGTAAAAACTCATAAGTATATAAACAGACAAAATCAGTCAACAACCGGAAAACTGTGAAAATCGTAATGACTCCGAATTGGTACAGGCATTTCCAAAGAAATGGTGAGTTGAATAAGATTTTAAGGCTCCAAACCTCCCGTTTTCATTACGGTTCAAAGGTTCCGGTTGTCAACATAACAGTATTTATAACAATACTGGAACAAAATAGGTAAAATAGGAGGTTAAACCGTAATGTAACCACAACACCAAATATTGCTCATAAAGTAGCTCGGAATCATCCAGTTTATTTCCTCTTTATATATAGATATTTGGCCCTAAATAGATAGAAGCAAATGATAAGAAAACGTGTAGATTCTTCTCAGGTCATAATACCATATACTTTCATAGAAAAAAACTATTAAGACAATATGAACATGAGCAGTCAACTTTGAACCAAATTCTTTCAACAAAGTTTTGATATATTTCGAAACAATGTTTGAAAGATTTCATGATCTTAGTAGAATTAAAACACGACTTGCCATTTTACTATCACCATCAAGACAATCTTTATTCTTCTTCTTCTTGTCAGTTGCATCACTGATATCTACTATATTGTGGTGGAATATGCATATATACATTGTACTCATGTTAGATAATGACAAAAGGCGACAAATAATGGCAAAGAGAAGATTGAATGTACCAAAGGGGTAATCATTAGCCATAAACCGACGAACAAACAATACAATGATAAAAAGACAACGGGCAAAAGGTAAACAATCACATACCAAACACTACGTATACACAGAAAACTAAAGATCGAGCAACATGAACTCCACTAAATACCGGGATGAATTTACGTGTTTCGGAAGGGTTAAGCAGTTCCTGTTCCACTAGTGGTACCCTTCGTGTTACTCTGGAAAATGAAGTTTTTCTAACCATAAACACGTAAGTTGTAGCTTATTATGTCTTTTTCATCATTACTTTTCACAAGATATATACAAATGTATTTGACTTTCGATATGGCTTTCCCATTCTCTTCTACAGGGATTTTTTCGCCGAAGTATAGTTAAAATCAAGAAGAAGGAAGAATATAGTTGTGTGCGTGACGGTAATTGTCCTCTAGGAACCGGTAAAAGATTGATGTGTTCATATTGTAGATATAAGAAATGCCTTGAGGTTGGCATGTCACATGAAGGTATGTTGATTGTTGGTCGATTAACGTCCATCGGCAAATATTGCATGCAAATTGAGGACGAGAAAATTTTAATGGTATCAAAGGGTAACCACAAGCCGTAAATCGAAGACAGTAAGGGTAATAACAAAATTACCGAACTCCGAAAAATCTTCCAAAGGGAAAGTTAAAACTCGTAAGTATATAAACAGACAAACTCAGTCAACAACCGGAAAACTGTGAAAACCGTAATGACCCTGACTTGGTACAGGCATTTCCAAAGAAATGGTGGGTTGAATAAGATTTTAAGGCGCTAAACCTCCCGCTTTCATTACGGTTCAAAGGTTCCGGCTGTCACTATAGCAGTATTTATAACAATACTGGAACAAAATAGGTAAAATAGTAGTCAACGCAGTACTAAATTCAGTGAGAATAGCCATAAGAAAAAGGACAAATTAACATCTACAAAACACTACAAGAACAAGGTTAACAATATATAGAAATCATACAGACATGGGGGAGGAATGTGACAACAAAGGCCTTTGACCGTCACTGGAAATGGACGAAACAATAGCATTTATTGGCTACAATGCGGATATTTATTTCGATGTCTTTAACGTGAAAGTAGAGAGACACTCATCCATTATGGTCCAGGGCCAGGTATACTATGGAACAAAATATGTGTTGATATGTATATCTGCAACTGAACATTTTGATTTGTTTTTTAACACCATTGTCAGTAATGTTCATTTAAATCCACATGTGTTATTTCTAACCTTTATGAGAAGATATGTAGTTTTTAATTAATAGCCATGTTCTCCTTGATTAAGTAATATGAACCAATAATTCTTCAGTATAGGTATTTTTAGCCGATTTTTGTTAACCTGTTTAGGTTCTTTAGTTTTATTGTTCCTGATGTTTGTTAACCTGTTTAGGTTCTTTAGTTTTATTGTTCCTGATGTTTGTTGACCTGTTTAGGTTCTTTTGTTTTATTGTTCCTGATGTTTGTTAACCTGTTTAGGTTCTTTAGTTTTATTGTTCCTGATGTTTGTTAACCTGTTTAGGTTCTTTAGTTTTATTGTTCCTGATGTTTGTTAACCTGTTTAGGTTCTTTAGTTTTATTGTTCCCAAATACTTTTACATTAGTTGGCTTATCAATCTTTTGATTATAAAGGTTATTCCAGGACACTAAATTAGATATCTACCTTTTTATTTTTATTATATGGTCCTTATTTATATATTTTTGAAGATATTAATCTTTAAAAGAAAATTTTACACATGTTTGAACCATTGACCTGTAAGATATAATGTTATATATTTGGTTTCGCTGTCCATTTGTTTTCATTTATAACAATTTCAATTTGTTTTACGCTGTTAATTGATATAAGTAGATGGATGAGGACCTGTAGTTGTTTCAGTATTTTTTTTTAATGTTGTATTGTACCACATACTGATAACAATACATGTAAATTCACTTCAATCATTTTTCATGATATTTGAAAGCTTTGATGTTTGAACATGCCCCAACTTCCCAAAATCAGGACCTGATGTTTTTAGTATATGCAGGACGGGAATATGCTATTGGCTAATATAGGCTTCAGCTGAGGGCCCGTCAAGCTTGGCGGTCCTCAAGCTAGTTTATTTAAAGAATTTACAAGTTAAGCTTACTCCAAGCTATGTAAATGTCGCTAAAATATATCACCAGTAAAAAATATTCACGAGGGGTGCGGTCGAATGAGAGTGTGTTCCGTCTGAGGTGGCCCAATAATTTCATTAGCCAAGCGGCCCAAATAGATCAGAATACGACCCTGAGTAAATGTCGTGATCGTTCTTATGTTTAGTGATATTAAATGAGAGCTTGTTGTGTAACAGTATGTTCTTTCCACCAGTGTATTCTTTCCAGAGGACATGTTACACTAGTGTATAATTTCCAGAGGACATGTTACACTAGTGTATAATTTCCAGAGGAATTATTGCACTAGGTTATTTTTTCCATGCTAACCCTAACCCTAACCCTAACCGGAAATTCTACATAACGGAATAAAAGTACGCTTATAGTTGTTCCTTTTGATGATATTGGTTAAATTGTTGATAATCACTGTCTTTCCATAATTAATGTTAATTTCAGCAATAAAAATAGGAAGGTATACACACGAAAAAAGAACTCGTGATACACAAGAAATAAAGAAGAACAAGTTACATGACCTGTCCTTGACCGGTGAATCTGACCTTGACATTTCTGACACAGAGGTGGACAGTTTAGTGGAGACGCTAATTCAGATTGAAGAGGAATGTAATGCTGATTTTAGACAATGTTTTAAGCCTGATGGACTACTGGAGATGCAAAGATCTGTCTATGTATGATACTATACTTCGTAATTTACGTTCGTGAAAGGGAGCGTTTGTGTTTGGAAAAGAATAATGCTCAATTCAAAATATGCATTTCTACGTAAATATACATTATGACTGACTAATTAATCTTTAGTTTTATATGTATGTTTTGCAGATAGTTGTTTGTCCTTTTGTACTTTTTTCTTTTGGCCATTGTGTTGTCTGTTCTTCTTCGATATACGGATTCTAATTACCCCTTTGACATCCTCAAACTCTTCTTATAACAAATGTTCAATGCATTGCACATTTTGCAGACCACCTTTATACCCGTAATATATGTGCAGCTATTTGATTTCCCATAATCATGCATTGTTTTGTTCGAAAATGTCTACTTAACCATGGGAAATTGTCCATGCAATTGTGAACAAAATCAAAGTAAATCGCGGTTTATTTTAAACTATATTTGCATTCTACATCACCTCGCATCTGACAACTGTTGTTTAACACCACTTTCAACAATACAGTGTATTTCAGTTATATTGTAACGGTCAGTTTTATTGGTTGATGAAACCGGAGTGTCACATAATGAGTACAACTCGCCATGAGCGGGATTCGAACTCACGACGTTAGTGGTGATAGGCATTGATTGCATAGGTAGCTGTAAATCCAACTACCATACTATCACGACAGACCCCTAGTAATACTAGTATACCTGAAATTATGTTGTCGTCTTCTACAAAACAAAACATTCAAGTTATAAACATATTACAGTAGTTTCGGTAGAATTTAACTGTTACTGCTTTCACATCAGGTGAATATCTAGTTGTCAACCCTAAAGCTCTCGGGGGAAAACAATTACTCTCAGGTTGATGTTCATCTCATATGAAGGCTATTATTGTATATTGTATCCCCAAGAACAAACCGTAGAAATATCTAATTTTTATTATATTGTATCCCCTTAAATATATCCTAGAAATATCTAATTTTCTATATGATATGATGTATATGACTACATTTATATATTGAAAATTGATATTATCTTTCAGGAAAGTTACAAACAGAAATTAGAAATATTTGGTAATCTTGGTCCGTTACCAGCAAGTGTGTATGAAGAATTTCACAAGGCAACAGGGATAGAAATTGATGACCGTAAAGACAAAATGAATATGATAGCTCAACATATGGAGACATACATCCAGATAATGATTAAATTTGCACGACACATTCCTGGATTTGATGATCTAATAACAACAGACCAGATAGCCTTATTAAAAGGTATGCAATTACTTGTTGTTTAACGTCACAGTTATATTCATGATACACTATATACAAATGTAGCTGAAATACTCCTAAATTGGCCTTAATCAATCAACAATCAATCAATCAATCAATCAATCAACCAATCAATCAATCAACAAATCAATGAATGAATCAATTGATATATTCATGAGGAGAACTATAGTATAAACAATAGTTCATGCAGAGGAAAGTGGAATAGCTATGAAGGGGCGTTTCGAATACTATAAGTAACAGGGGAGATAACACAATAACATGATATTCTAAAATAGGTACTCATTGATGTCCCATACCTAGGGTGAGTTGTGTATATGAGGTGTCATGTATACTCAAAACAACAGACGAACCTGTTGGAGGAGATTTACTTCTCAACAGAGAAACTAGTTCCTATTTATGTGTCCTGTCTTTCATTCGGATGGTAACGGCTGGTACATTATTTGTGTTTAACGTTCCTTTCAACAGGACTTGTCATATAGAGTATGCCAAAAATATTTATGGAGTACCAAGAAAACACAACCAACCTGTCAATGACAAAGGTTATCACTAAAAGTTGTATTCATAAAACAAACCCAGAAATCGAGTGCATGGTAATAGGCACTGCTTGCATAAGATAGTTGTTAAAAATCTACACATTAGGAAGGCATTTAACCTGTTTCAGGAAGGGGAGGCTATGTTTGTTTTATTTTCTGTCGTCAAATGTCGTAAAACTCAGATTGTTCATATTAATACAAATTCTAGCTCGTAGACAAAAACATAGCCCTCGCAACAACTAAAGGTGAAATTGTCGATCCCTTATTAGTTTATTTTATCTTGTTTTTCTAAGCCTTTCTTAACCATTGTAGTTCCAATCAAAAATAATATTTCCATACTATTACTAGTATTATATAAAATATATGTTTACTTTACACAGCAGGACACATTGAATATTGGTTTCTGGAATTTCACACAAGAATAAATACAGATTTAAAAGTTGTAGCCATTGGTAAAAATGTCCAATCAGGTGGCCATCATCAGTCGGAAATGAGCAGCATAATGGGTGATGAAAAACTTGATATGTTGTTTCAATTTGCAGCAAGCTTGAAAAAATGCCGTTTAACTGTAGAAGAAGCAACTATTGTCCGTGGAATCGTTTTGACTTCTACAGGTATTATAGGTCTAATAATGTTAACATTTTAAGTTTAAACTGTGATACAAATAATGTAAGAAGAGTTTGAGGATACCAAAGGGGTAATCAGAATCTGTAAATCGAAGAAGATACCAAAGGGGTAATCAGAATTTGTAAATCGAAGAAGATACCTAAATCGAAGAAGATACCAAAGGGGTAATCAGAATTTGTAAATCGAAGAAGATACCAAAGGGGTAATCAGAATTTGTAAATCGAAGAAGATACCAAAGGGGTAATCAGAATCTGTAAATCGAAGAAATTCCTCAACCAAAAATAATGTTTAATGCTGTATGTTGTTCTTTCAATTAACATGTGAATAATTAATATTTACATGAAACAGATGTCCTTGTCGACCAATAACGTCTAGCATTACATGTATGTTCTGTACAATAAAGGTATACAAATACTGTTTTACTTTATTCATCTACTGGTAGTATACAAATAACAACTTCCTGGTACCATAGGGTTGCTTTTCGACCTATTTCTAGACCTTGTAAGAATAATTTGATATTTTTCCAACAGTATACATACATGTATATTGTTTATTTATTCTCTTATTTTGACATTTAAGATAAAGTATTAGAAAAAAGTTTGACGATACCAAAGGGATAATCAGAGGCTGTAAATCAAAGAATGACAGACAACACAATGGCCATTAGAAAAAGAACAGAAGGACAAATAATGATCTACGAAACACTACACAGAAAACTACAGATTGAGCAACACGAGCCGCACTAAAAACCAGGGGTGAACTCATGTGTCAGACCAATGGGTAGATTTTAATAGAATTCGTGTCCGAGCTATTCATTAATTTGATCCTGCAAATACAACACATACTGTAAACCAATTAAATTTTGCGCTTATAAACAGTTGCGATTTTCACATGGACTAAATGTTCAAGTATTTGATATATACAGTGTTCTCACTGGCTGTGTTTTTAGTACGCTTACAAAAACCATGCTCCATCATTTTTTTATTGTTCACCACTATAATTTTTTACACTCAATATATTGTTTTGTAGATAAATGCACACTGAAAGAAACAGAAAAGGTAGAGAAAATGCAATGGAATTTAGTCAAATGCTTACGATGTTTATTAAAGAGGAACTATACAAAACCAGACAAGCGATTGTGGCAGATATTTGACAAACTGATATCTCTTCGTACTTTTTCACATTTCGGCGACGAAGTTAACAGAATAAAGGCTAAGTGGTCTGTTATGAAAGACCACCCACTCGTCCTAGAAATGATTAAACCAGATACAGATACTAATTCGTCTTAATGAAACAAAATGAATTGACAGATATGGGAAAAACTAATAAAACATTATGTTATACAAATAAAAAGCTAATGCCTTATTTACATTGTTTGTGTTTGTTTGTGTCTAGTGTTTTCAAACACATATTGTATTGTGTTTTTGTTTTCTTTTTCTTCGTCTTCTGTGACCTGTGTTCTGTGGATTGTCCATTTTTGATTGCCCATTTGGTATTCTCAAATGTTTATTTAGCTGGAATATAGTGTTACCAATTATGTTATTGCATTCCATTGGTAGTTTTAAAAATCATGGTAATTTTACTTCTCAGACTAAAATGATTTATAGAAACGTGAAATGTCATGTATGGAGATATCTATCATAACATTAAATATATAGCTTACTTCATCTTAACTGACAATTAATACTATGCAAAGGAGATAATGAATGACAAACAAACAAAAAACACACACACAAAATCAAACCAAACATATACCACGCAGTAAGAACAGATCTAAAATACAATAGGTCACAGTAGAAAGAGAGGTCACATCAATATAACTGATACCTACTGATCAGAGGTCCTTTAATGCTAAGAAGGAAATGTATTCTGAAAAATAAACATAGTACAGATATATTTTGTTGCCAAAATCATTGCTTAAATATTATTGAGAAAATGTTACAACAAGAATGGTACTTGCAGCTGTAATAGTAACTGAATAATTTCACAGAATCAATACATTTTTACAGGTTGTGAAATTACTATGACATGCGAATTCAGCTTTGTATATGCCGAGGGAATTAATAGAATAACTTCTGATTTTTAGTGTGGTTCGTGTTGCTCGATCTTTTGTTTTCTGTGTAATGTTTTGTTGGTCGTTGTTTGTCTTTTTGTCCTTTTTATCTTCGCCATTGTGGTGACCGTCCATCTTCGATTTACTGCTTCTGATTTCACCTTTGTTATCTTTAACCCTTTCTTAAGCACACACATTTATTTCCTGGAATTGAATACACTGTTTAATGAAGATGCCGTCCATTAAAATAATAGCAATCTCAAAATCAATTATCTTGGTATTCTATGTCAATCAAGATCATCTCAGTCACACCATTGGCTGACGGCATATGCTATATCTCTAATGGATGGAAAGCCACGCCTACATACTCTCTTTGTGTTTGCAAGCATCACCGACAGATAACTAGATCGCACTGCCAAATGACATAACTATTTAGTGTTTAGTCCCACAAATTGGCACAATAAACAGGAGGGACATATTTTCGACGTGTGGCATAGTTAATTGTCCAAGTGTGATGGTGCATAACTAGCTATGCTGTACCAATAGAAAAAGTACAAATGGGAAAACGATGATCTACATAACACTATGCATAAAACTAAAGATAGAACTTTTATTATAAACCCGGTGATAAGTCATGAATGAATAAAGGTGCGAATTGTGATTTTCACAAACGGAACATATCCGCGGTCATTCCTGACACATATTCTGTAACGGTCAGTTTTATTGTTGGAGAAAACTAGAGAAAATCACTGAAATGTTACTAGTCACAGGTAAACGTTATAACATACTGTTGTATCGAATACACCTCGCCATGTGCTGGATTCGAAATCACAACTTTAGTGCTGATAGACATTGATTGCACGGGTAGCTGTAAATCCAACTACCACACGATCATAACCATGACGGCTCCTGATGGTTTTTATGTCTGATCATGGAAATCTTGAAACAAATATGTTGTGATCGGATTGAAATTGTTTAAATAGTTGAGATCATAGTGTCCTTATTACATTTCTGTGTCAAAATGAGGTCAAAGTAGTAAATAGAAGGAGATTAGAAGTAACGAAAAGGTAGATATTTAATTTAGTGCTCACGACTCTGTTATGGAACAACCTTGTCAGGTACACAGACAGGTTAAAGTAAATGGGAAAGCTAAAATATTGAAAAGTCTTTGGTGCAATAAGGTTAAAGGGCATACACATGATAGCCAAAATCTGTGAAGGTTACATATGACTCAGGGAAATGAACATTGGCTTGAGTAATTGCATGACCACATTATTCCACGAGAGGGGATGTCTTGGGCTAAGAAAACTATCTTAACAGACTAATTTTTAATTGGAGTGCCTGTACTTATCCAGGAAAGCGAGACGTAATTGTAAGTTGGATAAAACCAGTGTATACCGGCATACCCAGAGACAACCATGGACATACAACAAGTCTCTAAAAGAGGTTATTACGTAATGGTATATCGAAACTATATTGGTAATAAGCACTGATTGCATATACATATGTATATTCATCTAACATGCCTTCATGACAACGATGGCCCTCCTCAATAGTATGTGTAAAGGTTTTGTTAACATCCATTTTGATCTTTGCAAGTAATTGTGGTCAATATGTCTGTCGCATCACCCTACTTACTGGCTTGTTCCTACAGCCTCAATGTTGGAGCTACGACAATATCAATACAACAGTATTGTGAAATCATTATTAATCGTGGGGTTCTAATTTTCGTAGATTTCGTGGTACACTTAAACCACGAAAATTGAAATTCAAAGAAATGCAGTTTTCCCATTAATTGTTGCCTGTAGTATTTGAAACCGCGAATTTAAGAACACAGGGATCAATACATTTTGTAGAAACCACGGAAAGTGGCGTCATCGAATAAAAGTACTTTCATTTTATGCTGATTTACATTGCACAATAAACAACTTGTACATGGTTATTAAGAAGTAGACATATATTTCACGAGTGTGGAGCGTAGTGAAACAAGGGTAAAATATTTTGAATTTCAAATACGAGTGACAGATATTCAAATATCTTGGATTGTTTGGATGGAAGAATATAATCAGATTTCTTCAGTTAATAACAAAACAATATAATTTGAAAAAAGTTCCAGAAAATGTAAGACCATTTCCTACATAGTCTTGGTTAGGATGTATTTATAATTCCAGCATTTCTTTGAACAAGCACCTCCACAGAGGACAAGACCATGTGCAGTTGTCTTCTTTTGCGGGCTGTCTCAGATGAAATCTCCTTTTAAGGAAGAAAACATGTTGTCTATGTATAGCATACAGTATTACCTAGGAATGCAGGTTCTCTATTTACAGTATATAGTACGCTGTATTGCATATGCATAGAAAATAATAATGTCTTACACAAACAGCATAAGAAGGTACATATAAAAACATAGAATATAGAAAAATCGGTACTGATTCGTTGAAATCCATTGCTTGATTAAGAGGACAATATGTTCACGTTTCTCCACATTCACAGATAAGCAGAATCAATGAGCAAGTCAGGACCATTGCGGTTTTCCAGTTTCCCGGTTGTTGACTGATTTTGTCTGTTTATTGATTTATGAGTTTTGAAATTCCCTTTGTAAGATTGCTCTGTGTTCGGTAATTTTGTTATTACCCTTATTTATTTATTTATTTTAAATTTCAATCAAATGAGAGACAAATAATAACACGTCAATAGAGCTCCAAAACCTAATAGAAAAGATGCCAAATCGACCCACCTAACACCTATAGTTATGCACCTCTCATTTATCTGGGCTGTTACAGGCACTTCAATAAAACAACAGTGACAGGGTTAAACTAGTGAACTGTATTTCATTTATATATATGATTAAAGGAAATTGACAATTATTTGTGAAGATATAATATCTGATCTAGGATTGGCCCATCACGGCGGATGTTTTGACTGCCACATATTAAAAGGGAGATAATCTGAGTTTAATACAGATTTCTCATTGTCACCACAGGAAAAGGTTTGTACAACTAGAAGTAAAATCATAATAGTTTCAATAACTGTTGGTTAGTTTGAATGATAATTGTTATAGTGCAATTAAAATGTCAATACATTTAGGGAAATAAATATAATTATAGTGTGTGACCTTTAAATTTATCAATGATGCTTTGTTGGAACAAGTGTAAGTTGTCTATACCGTCGAATTGAAAAAAAAGGGGGGGGGGTAATAATTTAATTTTACTTTCAGTCTGTCATAGATATAAATAGCTATGTATGGATGAGCATGTGGCATACTCTCGCTTATCCTACTAGTTTGGTAATCATAAGGGAATTGATATCCGAACATTTTAGTGATAGATTTTAAATGGGTTTATTTTATCAGCATTAACTTACTAATGCTGCACATGCCAAAATGATTTGCTCCCGTGACGACTCAGGTATGTGGGTGAAAGGCGATGAGAATAGTTGACAATACGGTGACAAACAACAAAATACCTCACCAACGCAACAATTCCAAAATCCAATATTAAGATCTTATAAATAAGCAAAATCGATACCCTTATAATGACACAAATATTTCTCTAATTTATAAAAAAAAAAAAAAAAAAAACCCATTAAATGCAACTTATTTAAATCTTGAAGCGTCAACATATAAATTGGTAACAAATTACAACACGCATTATTTGTTTTACGCAATACTTGATAAATGCACAGCACAGACAAGTTTGCTATGGCAAACACTTGTAAACACTTGAGTGATGGGTCAACGACCTTTTTCAAGTCAGCACCATAGATGTAGATGTAGACATTTTTAAGCAACAGTACACAAGTATGTAAAAGTAAATAAAGGTAAATATGACGGTCTCTGCAATGAACCTAAGATTGTTTTATTCAAAATATCTATAATAGTCGAAATGCATTATGGGAAGATATACACAGTATGCCTGTCATCAATACTACACAATTGGCTGATCAAACTTTTAAGTTTTTTTTAATAAAATGTAAGTGTACCAGCGTGGCAAAACATTATATAGCTGAAATACTGCTAAAGTTGGTGTTAAACACCAATCAATCAACCAGCAAGCATCAAACCCAAACAACACATTTTTTCTCTCATTAAAACTCCGTTTCATATACAGGTAGAAGATATCTAATTTCGGTCCTTTGAATTAATTGACTGGTTTTAAATTGACGAATGACCTGAAATGACCTCTAACAAGGTAACATCACCTGACTGAATACCTATGCCCTGTCATTTGGAGTGTGTAAAGTGATTCAATGTGATTACTCAACCAGTATAAAACTACTGCCTTGTATACGTTATACTGAACCACAAAAGAAACGTTGCATATATTGATATATCAAAGAGCTTTGTTTTGAAATTAGAGGCGCTCAATATCGAAATATGGGAAAGCCAAGTAACATAAAAGTATTTGAGAGCAATAAAATCAAAGGGACAAAATCTGCCAAGTTTACCTATGCCAGAAGGAGGAGAAATATAGCAATTTTCACAATAGATATTGGAAAGTCATTTTAAGCCGATTTCGAAACATAACAAGTTTCTAAAATATGTTTTCGGAAACTTTCATCAACCTTACATTATAAATGAGAAACTAAAGTCTGCATCGTGCATGTCCATCGTGGTGTTTATTACATCAACACCTCTCATGTACATTGGATGAATGAGACGGTTGATACATGCCATAGAAATACGAGCTCAGACCCTCACTAAAGATATATCTAGTTCAACTGCAGTTGTTGGCCTTGGTTGAATTTCATTAAGTTGTCATTGAATCTCACCCCACAGCTGTTCAATCGAGTGTAATTTCGGAGTGAGAGCATGTCACGACATAACCTTTATGTTGTTTTGCTCTTGCAGAATGAGCGGGGGCGCTGTCATGCTGGAAAGTGTAGTTCTGATGATGTGCAAAAAATGGCACTACATGGGGTTTCGTGTTTGAAGTTTACATCGATTCCAATCCACACCACGATGTTTGGTCTACCTCATGAGATTCGTTCCATGATGTATGCAACAGTGTATCATTCCATCTTTGTTCTTCCATCTGCCTTCGTAATGCAATATCGATCTTTATCTGAGAAGATGTTATTGGCCCACTGCTGATGACGCCAGTTTGACGTTGAATAGTCCACTGTGGATGTTCTTGACGATGACGAACTGATGAGACCTCTGGCCGGACGACGACATCCAAAGTTGTTGGTGATCAATCCACGTCGGAAAGTGTCACCACTAATTGGTCGCTGGTGGTTGCCAATTGTCCGTCGTGCTATTTGCGTGGCTCTAGTGCATCGATTATTATGTTGCTGTCGAAGGATGTACCTATCCTGACGTGGCGTTGTGACTATAGGACACCTAACACGCACTCGGTACTTTTTTGGTGTTATAGCGTTTACATAGACGTTGGAGTTAAATGTCTGTTAAATATCTGTGCAACGAATTGAAACCTTTGACCAACATTCAATATTCCAATATATTATTCTCATTGTACAAGACTGGCCGAGTCGTGGTATTTGTCGTGAGTTCAATATTAGTACTGACAGTGAATTTTCGGTGTCTTAAAGAAATAGGATTTACACGAGCTATTCATGTTTTGCATGTCTTGAATTTAAGCGCGCCCCACTACTCTTCGCCTAATCTAAAGTACGCAGTCAACCGTAAAATGTTATTGAATGGAAGCGAATTTGTGCGTGTGTTTTTAGCACTTGATTACCTATGTATTGCCGTTATGGATCCAGTTATCAAGAGAGGAGGGTTTGGATCTCATTAACCGGGTTAACCCCGCCAATATTTTTGTACCTGTCCTTAGCCAGTATCTTGATTTCCAATGTCATATGTCGTGGTCTGTTTTTGTATTCAGTGAGTTTACGTGAGAGGTAATTGTCCTCTTTATTCATATTGGTATTGGTCGAACTGCTGACCATCACTGTTTAAACTCTTTTTTTCATAATAATGTAAAATGCATTATATCTAATTTGAAGGAACAATGAGCACGTGTAGTAACAACGACAAGGGCAGTCCTGATTCGTTAGAAGATAATTGTGTCAGACTGACAAGTTCTCTCTCCCTGCAAGAGACCATTTCGCAAGATGAAACATATTCAAAGGAACAGTCACTGGAACCAGATTCAACAACAGAATTAAGCTCCACATTGTCAAGTTTTTCTACTGAATCTGGAATTAGTGAAGAAACACTTCTGAATGAAATCTCACCCGAAGCACCTGTCCAATCATTGATAGAATCTGTAAGTAAAGGATCTTCACAGAAGAAAAAAGAATCTGGCGCAAGGATCGTTCCAAAAAACAAGAGCAAAATAAAATTTTTCAAGCATAGTCGACAACACCCTCCAAATCCTGATACCCTGCCGCCGTGTCGAGTTTGTGGTGAAAAGGCATCTGGTCTGCACTATGGGGTTAACACATGTGAACCGTGTAAGGTAGGTTTGTTTAAGTTTTGTAATCAAGCGTTTTCTGACATAATTTTAAGAAACCTTTGAAGATACACAAGGGGAAACCAGAAGCCGTAAATCGAAGAAGGACAAAGGAGAAAGGACACAAAGACAAACAACGGTTAATAAAACAAAACAAAAAATACACAGAAACATAAAGATTTAGCAACAAGAGCCCCGCTAGAAAAACGGGATATGGTAAACGCAGGTGTTTCGGGAGGGTAGGTAGTTAAAGTGATGCTATATTAAAACATATTTTTACAATCCTTCAGTTCGTGGCCATAATCGTATGGTGTTAGATTTGCATTGCCCAATGTAATAAGCAAATCTTAATTTAAATACTTGAGCGTTAGATTGCCAACATTAACACTGATTATCAGTGTATTACCGAATAGTGATGACAGAAAGTGCCGCTAAACAGCAAACACCACATCATTCAAGTCACATTTTGAGGATATAATGATAAAGATAGTATTATCCAGAGGTAGATTTTAACATTACTCGCTCACTGAAACAACAATGTAGAGTCAGACATGTTTTTCTATTTGGACATATTATCATGACTTTAATTCAAGAAAAACCAAAAGCAACTTCCTCAAATTTTATTGTGCTTGGCTTGATGTAAGCTACGGGTGAACTCATGTTCTTCTACACTATTTTACTATTAAATGCCGCGGGCATTTGACAAATGTGATATTTGTTGGTCAAATCAATGATTGTATGTGCCATTCTCAATGATGCCACAAAGGGGTTTGAATAAATGCTCAGATATAAACAGTGACATAGAGCTATTAATTTCTAGGGATTTTTCCGTCGCAGTATAGTGAAAGTGATTCAAAATAAAGAGACTTACACGTGTATTAGAGAAGAAGGCAATTGTAAACTTGGATCTGGGAAATGTACAATGTGTCCATACTGTAGATACAAGAAATGTTTAGAAGTTGGAATGTCTCAAGATGGTAAGTTAGTTGAACTCTCTAGATGTTCAATGAAACATCCTTCCAAATTTCTTACCTGTATTCATCAAGCACAATAATACAACATATTATATGACTTTCGATGAGGTAATAATCCGGGTGAGTTGACTGAAAATGAAAAGTCTTGTCCTTAGAATCTACTTTGCAGATTTTAATTCGACTCACTGCCCGATTCTGGACATTTAAATGCAAATACCTTTTTATAACATACATTGGAGGTTCTCAAAAGGGGTTACTAACATGGTTTCTATCTGGTAACAAATATTTTAATTATACAATGTACAAATGTATTATATTTTTGTAAAATATATATTTAAATTAACATTTGGATAAGTTAGTCTTCCTACCCAATATGGCAACATTCAGTTAAAGTTTGGTTTCGAGAATACCGTGATTGACCGTTTCTGAGTTATGTCCTTTGAATATGTTGAAATACCACTATTTATATTCACTGAAAGTGAAACAGATTTTTTGCTTTGTTTTGTATTTTGTTTGTTTGTTTGTTTTTGTATTTTCTTTGTTTGTTTGTTTTTGTTTGTTTGTTTTTTGTTGTTTATTTGGTGGGAAGGGGAGTGGTGGGGGTATGAATACGACGCATGACATACGGTAAAACAAATCCAGTTAGTTCACCTTAGATGCTCCTGTAATTTACATATATATTCACTAAAGGTACGCATGCAAATAAGCGTCAAGGAAAACCTAAGGGACAATGATGAATGAACAATCCATAGATACTGAGCAACATTGAGAACAAAAGAATCAGAACGCAGACATTAAACAAAAAACACAACACAACACACAGGGACTTCACAAAAACATCCGTGGTAAACCCAGTTGATCGCGAAGGGTAGGCAGTTCCTGCTTCTTATAAGACACCCTACATGCTACTCATATAATCAAGTCGTGTAGGACACCAAAATGTGCAATAAAACGAAGAACTCAAATAAAACATGAAATTCATCATTTGTGTAATCTCTACTTGGGAAAAATCTTTTGATGTTGAATTATTTTCTCAACAATACAGCGTCAGACTACGTCAATATGTATTTTTATTTCTCCACAGCTATCAAAATTGGGCGGTACACATACAGTAAAAGAACCAACGATTTTATGGAAGTCAAAAAACTGAAAAGTAGAGAACTACAAGAAAATGGCAAAGAGGAAGAGTTTAACAATCCTGCAAGTGAAATAGACACGAAAAATAACCATTGTGATAATATTGAAGATCTAGAGGAAGAGGTTACCAAATTATTAGAGAATCTAATACCGATACAAGAAGAAATGATTCCCGACTATAGACAAGGATTTATACCAAATGCTCTTTTGGAGAAACAAATGCAAATTTATGTATGTTGATTTAAAAGATTTATGATTGACTGATTATTGCTTAACGTCCAGCGAGCAGTATTTCAGCAATATTAATGACGTGAATAAGTTCAATAATATACTCAAAAAAGAAACTACATTATGTATATAGAAATAAGAGAATGGATGGGTCTACGGTGAATGACATGTACACTCTAAATTAGTCATCTACCAGTTTTGTATGATAATAATTATATGCAGGTAAAATAATAATAAATAAACTAAAAACCCACTCTCGGAAAAGCTACAAAATCCAATCCAAAAATCATAGAAACAGACACAAACTAGATACTCTTAACACATATATACATACACTTATCTAGCTTGTTATAACACATATATACATACACTTATCTAGCTTGTTATAACACATATATACATACACTTATCTAGTTTGTTATAACACATATATACATACACCTATCTAGCTTGTTATAACACATATATACATACACCTACCTAGCTAGTTATAACATATATATACATACACTTATCTAGCTTGTTATAACACATATATACATACACTTATCTAGCTTGTTATAACACATATATACATACACCTACCTAACTTGTTATAACACATATATACATACACCTACCTAACTTGTTATAACACACATATATATATACTTATCTAGCTTGTTATAACACATATATACATACATTTATCTAGCTTGTTATAACACATATATACATACACCTATCTAGCTTGTCATAACACATATATACATACACCTACCTAGCTAGTTATAACACATATATACATACACTTATCTAGCTTGTTATAACACATATATACATACACTTATCTTGCTTGTTATAACACATATATACATACACTTATCTAGCTTGTTATAGCACATATATACATACACTTATCTAGCTTTTTATAGCACATATATACATACACTTATCTAGCTTGTTATAGTGCACTTCAACAAAAAGTGGTAGAGTTGCAATGTAAATAAACTTTAGAGAAATCCAAAGCGGCAATTATCAATAAACAATCCAGAGAAACTGACAACATTGGGCTCAAAAGATGCAGAACGAAGACAAACAAAGAAAATAAAAACAATTAAGAAAACTAAAAAGATAAGTAACACGGACTCCACTAATTGTATGGGCCTAAACACTTCCTCTCTTAGTGAAATGATGCGCTAATGGAGGTGCTTTCGACATGTTAATAAAATACCAAACTCACATATAACGAATTAGTTGAAATACAAGTTATATATATATTCATTGTTTATTAATTGAACTATTAATCCAGGTTTTGGTATGCTGGTCTGGTGTTCTCTATTTCCTTGTAAAGTAGGCTTTTCATGTTTCGATTATAGAACAAATAAGTCATCAGGGTCTTTCGGTTTAGCCAATATTTTCTCTTTATGTCTAAACAGAACCTCGTTGGGACTAACTATTGTGTTTATCATAGACATTTATTTGTTTTATATAAGTTAAATTAACAAATATTTCATTCATTGGGAGTTTATTTAAAGTTCGATTTATAGATTCTGTTTTATTCAAGGTTCGGCTTAAACAGTATTTACTGTACATTAAAGTTTCATTGTGTTCTGACTTTATTATCTTTGCAGGAGAGACATATGCGAAGAGTGGAAATTTTTGGTAATCTTGGTTCACTGCCGAAGAATATTTATGAAGAGTTTCGCAATGTAACTGGATTGGAGCTTGACGATCGCACTGACAAAATGAGCTTAATTATCGTGGTCATGGAAAAATATATTTTGAACATGGTAAAATTCGCCAAAAACATTCCCGGTTTTTCTAACCTTACAACAAAAGACCAGGCCACATTATTAAAAGGTAATATATAATTGTATCTAAGGCATTTGTTTTGTAATATAGCTAGCATAATCAATCTAATTCAAATGCATTAATACTTTTGCCAACGCGAAAAAAAAGAGCTAATCGACATGTCTGTAAAGCTGTTCGCGGGAAATGCTATTCTGCAAATATGGCTATAACCGCCGTCATGAAAGGGAGATAATTTGATAACACCATTCAACATACTCCTAGAGTTTTTTATTTTATGGGTAGCATATGCGATATGTGTGTAACGACAAAATATTAGTGATATCGTGGCTGTAAGGTTTATTACTACAAAACTGCCTACAGTACGTCACAAACAAAACGGTATTACGCTAAGGTGTATTGAGTACATATCGCGATGGGCGGGAATTGAACAATCGCGGCCATGATAATCCTTCACTCTGTCCTTATTGGTTGTTTCTTTTATAGTCGTCAGAGGAATACACATTAACATGGTATATATCATAAGTCATATCAAAATAGAAAAAAAGGGTTCTTTTGGCCATTGTGATATTTGTTTCTCGATTTACGACTCAATTTACCCCTTTGTCATCTTCAATAGTTTCATAGTAATGGCATTGCCATAGAGGTAAAATTTAGTCTGAAAGAATATGAATGTAAATAAAGAGTAGAGACTGTTCAATTTTACCCATGGACACTAAGAGTTTTGGAATATTTGGCTTTCGAACATTTTGGCTTTTAGCGTGCCTAATGAAGGCTATTCCAGAAACGCTTCGTGCGTACATGATTAGATATCTACCTTTTTATCAACGCAAAAGAACCACGTGCACAGTATTTTATATATAGATATAGTTAATAATTTTGGTATGGATAAAATGCAGGTATCGTCATTTTGCACAATGTTTGAACCACGATCACTTGAACGTTTTAATTATGTATTTATATCCTACAGCTAGCTTCTTCGAATATTGGTTTCTTGGAGTACACAACAGAATCAATACAGAATTAAACGTCATTGTGCTAGACGGCATAAGCTTACTAGGTGGACCTGGGGCACATATGGCCGAATTTTCTAGCATTGAATGTGAAGGAGGCTACACAATGTCAGAGAACGCAGCTATTCTACAGAAGTGTCAATTTACCATAGAAGAAATGACCTTTACACGTGGAATACTCCTAACTTTTACAGGTAAAAACAGTACGGCCTAAATATTGGTCATTGTAACTGTGAACTGTCAAAAAAAAAGGTCTCCCAAACCTACTTATTGATATTTGTGGATCCCACCCTAATTTGAAACCTTAAATTGTACATGTAGGAAACAAAACATGGAACGACAAACGTGGAACAATGCATGAGACTTGGTCAAAGCAGACTTCACCTTTCGTGCGAAATGTGGGAAATACTATTTTTTTTCATGAAAAAAATTCTCGTGAATCTGGGACGGCATAAGAGGAAATATCCAAAAATTGTGAGTCTGTAGTTTTAAGAAAAATGAAGCTTGGTCAAAGCAAATTCAGGTTATTGTTATGTATGTGAACAAAGTCTCCTAACTTTGCAATGGAATAAATTTGAAAAACCTCAATACAAAGTATTTCTAAATACCGTTTGAAATTTAGTCAAATTCATTATTATTAGATATGTTGCTATGGTTATGAATAATTGACTTGCACATTCATATTCGATACGAATTTAAGGGACGTTTTAAAATAACTCTCCCTTATGGTGTTAACCTACATGTAACGTCCGATTGGCAATTATATGGGTTATTTCAAAACGGTCAGATTTAGATCAGGTAATAAGAGAAAAATACAGATCGCAAATAACATACAAACTTGATCACATGCTGCTGTAAGGGGAACATGCACCCATCGCCTATGTTGAAATCGAACTTTTAGTAATGGTTGGTTAGATATATTTGAATCTAACAAATATACGATAGCGACCACTACGCCTCCCTTACCATTATATTATAAGCTTCATCTGCATACTGAAAAATAATGTAATAAAAACGTAGATATAAATTTTGCTGCGCATGACTCGTTTCTGGGATAATCTCAGTGGCGCACGCCTCACCTAAAATTGGAAAAAATATGATTTTTTGGCGTAAAATCGTGATTTTTCACACGAAATACCCCCAAAAAAATTTCGCGCCTCCCTCCGCTCGGCGCGATTTTTTTTACGTGCGCCCCCCTAACTTGAAATCCTGGATCCGCCCCTGAATCTCCATCAGGTATATTCAGATCCAAACTATTTGAAAGCCAAATAATTTAAAAGTCTTTGGAATCAAGAAATCTAAAGGGCATAAGCATGATAGCCAAGACGCTTGTGAATAAAGAGTATTTAATATAACTACATTCGTAAGAATAGTTTTTTCATAGTTATTTTGCAAAAACAAAATCTCTGACATTATCGTCAACTTGTTGAAAGCGGTCAGTATTTGGTAGCAGTAGAATAAGAAATTTATGAACTTTGCATTATATCGCAATGAATATACGGTACATGTTGTCACATGAGCAGTAAAACTGTAAATACATGTAAATAGTTTTAACCATTTCAATCATCAGTGCAATATCTAACATTATCTTCTAGTTACTTAAGGCGGACAGTATCTGGTAGAAGTAGAAGTAAAACTGAATATTCTGAATAATTATTTACAGATCGAGTCAAGTTAGAC
>MJUT01050917.1:825731-861027 GCA_002080005.1 Gigantidas platifrons | reverse complement strand
TGTAATAAGAGGTAACCAGTAATAAGACTTATCACCGAGTTTGTAATAAGAGGTAACCAGAAATAAGACTTACCACCGAGTTTGTAATAAGAGGTAACCAGAAATAAGACTTATCACCGAGTTTGTAATAAGAGGTGCCATTAATGGAGCAGGAACTCCATACACTCCCCCCCCCTGAGTTCATCCCGATTTTTAGGGCGGTTCGTGTTGCTCATTCTAGTTTTCTGTGTAGTGTTTTGAAGATCATTGTTTGTCTCTTTTCTTTTGATCATTGTGTTGTCTGTTCTTTTTCCTCTGATTACCTCTTTGGTATCTGCAAACTGTTCGTGAATAAAGGACAATTTGGAAACAAACAACAAAATTACAATTGCAAAAATAAAACACAAATGTACTCAACACACACGCAAACGCGCTCGCATACACACACAACGTCATTTTAAAGTTGAAACATCGTTCTTTTGCTATGCCTTTTCATGTAAACTGTCAAAAAAGATCAACACTATGTAGTAGATGCTGAAAGGAGCAGTGACCATTTATTATACATCACAATGTCGTGGACGGAAGTGCTTTTTTGGACAAATACTGAAAAAAAAATACTATTAAATGTTGGTCATACTATGTGACCTGTGAGGGTCGTAAAGCGAACTGAAACTGCTACGGTGATTGAGACTAACATACTGACATTTCACAAATGATTGGGAGACTGATACAAAAATCAACAGGACTTAAACAGATCAGGATCCTCTCAAAATTTGTAATTTCTTTGCAAAAAATGCGTACCTCACCCCTTGAAAAAAAAATCACCAACTTTACACGAATCTCAAGAACTGTCTGGACCTTTACCAAACAAAAAGCTGAAATCAGTCAAAATACTGTGAACTTCACCCATGCAATATGGTCAAGAAACTAGGCAACAATCAATTTTACAGGATGTTGTTTCGCCAAACAATACTGCACAAATAAAAACAAAATATTGCATGATTTAAATCATACACAAGACTGAATATAAATTATCACAATAATTAACACAATGACTACAATAGCATATACAGTGGAACGTGTCTAATCCGACACACCAAGATACCAGGGAAATGTGTCGGATTGTATAGGAAGTCGGAATACTCAGGGTTTACTTTTCGTTAACAGAAATTTGCAAAAAGGTAACAAGAGAATAAACTGTGTATGATTGTGTAGGATGGTTTAAATAATTAGACCTACAATTCATGACTTAATACAGAGTTTGTAATAAGAGTAACACGACGGGTGTCACTAGTGGAGCAGGAACTGGTTACCCTTCCGGAGCACATGAGTTCACACCCGGCTTTTAGTGGGATTCGTGTTACTCGATCTTTAGTTTTAAGTGTAAGTTTTGTAGGTCGTTGTTTGTCCTTGTTTCCTTTTTCCTTTGGCCATTGTGTTGTCTGTCCTTTGATTGACAGATTCTGATTACCCCTTTGGTACTTTCAAACTCTTCTTATACCTTGTAGATGAAAATACAATTAATATTTACTTTTTATCACAATTAATATATCTAGAACAATTTCATATTACATGTATATCAGATTACTTGTAGCCACGTCTTTTACAAAGGAACGGTCAAATTGTGATAATTTTATTTTTGGAAAACCTACTTTTAACCCTAATTTAATGATCTAATTACATGCCAATCAATAAGTTCCAATCATAATTTATTTGTCAATGGCTGATATTTAATGAGACACATGAAGCGATGGTAATTTATTAATTAGAATGTCAAAGGGTCGGTTAAGGCAGGATTAAGTAAGTGTATACACTGGGAATGGAAAACAGTGTCGGATGTGAAAACTTACAGGTTTCGGAATACACGAGGTTGTTTAGCAAAAACTATTTGGGGACCATCCCTTTTTGTCGGATGTCACAGGATGTCGGAAAACTTAGGTGTCGGATTCCACAAGTTTCACTATATATAAATATATATAAGCTTCTATTTCACTCTTCAGTTAAGCGTGGGTGGTCTCGATATGGTCACCGCCCAAGACTCGATAGAAAAAAAACCTGTTGCAATTTATTTAAATATCTTAGCAACTTGAAAAACTGGTTAGTATCTATTATTATTCAGTACCCTTGATAATTCTCAAATTCATACACGCACTGTTCATAAATATAACGTCATTTTATATACGAGGCACTCATTTGCCCCAGTCCTTATGAAACATTCGTATATTTGTACAAGAAACTTTCACATACCAGCTATAAAGCATGACATATGTAGCCATATAATAGTTACATCTTGGTAGCAAAACTTAGTAGCCCATGCTGAAAATTTTGGGAGCAGTTATTTCTCTAGTAATTCTTTCACCTTGGTATCATCTCATAGTATTTTGGGGGGTCCGGATGGCTCAATGGGTTAGGTAGTTGGATTACCAGCCTATCACCAATTCGCGCCCGGCGTTGTAAATTACAAAAAAGGTGTACTCGAATCGCAGCCGTAAGTGATAAAGTTTACCAGTTGCTTGCCCATGGTCGGTGGTTCTCTCCGGATACTCCGGCTTCTTCTACAACTAAAACTGGTCTCCATGATATAGCTGAAATATTGCTGAAAGTGGCGTTAAGCACAATAAATCAATCAATCATAGTATTTTGGAAATCCTGTTTAGACCGAATGGTTTGCTTGCTTACAAAATGTGTCAAATTACAGTCAAATCTGTATATAAAAGCCACTCCAAGGAACTTGAAAATGTGGTATTTATGAGCACTTTTCCTTTATATACAGGTTAAAATTATATGCACTATTCATTAAGGGGGAAATTAGACTGCCCTTCATAGACAGTGATTTACTATAGATGTGCCCTTTAAGGCAGGTTTGATTGTATTTCGCTTTACAACATTTGACTTTGAGCATGCAGATCAACATAAACGTAGATATTCTTATTTAGTACGCACGAAGTATTTCTGGAATAACCTTTATTAAGTATGCTTCTGGTCAAAAGATGAAAATCCGGGAATTTTTAAAAGTCTTTGGATGCAAGTTAACCAAGGGCCCTGAACATGATAGATAGATTTGGTTGAGGTTACCAAGTATGAGAAAAAAAATAATGGGTTTATAGGTGACCTGTCTACATGATGCCATAGTAGATATACTAGTGGGTGACACCTATTTACCTAAATACCTTAGACACACTGATTTATAATACACGTTTTATCTTACAGGGATATTCCNGAAAAAGTCGGGAGCAATTATTGCTGGTCTATTAAACAATAAATGGACTTGAAGAAATGGCACAAAAACATTCTTTTTCTTTGATATTTGTTTTTAAATAAATATTAATTTAAGTTGACGAACATGAGAAAAAATCATTCTGATTTTTGAACCAATGACCACCATTTAGGTTCGTGTTGCCATGAAAGCAAGAATATGAAAGTTTAAGTTGTAAGTTCAATAGGTTGCTGTGTCTGTTGCGCAATCTGTTCGTAAATCTTATAGTTATGAATTCAGTACAAGTATTCAGCAGCCATCGCACAAACGTTTTCCTCCATTTTTAAATTATACATGGCAAATAACATTAATATCTTATCTACGAATGTATGCGTATTGCAATTTACAGTTCCCAAATAATGTATTAATATAGCTAATGTTCTTAGCTTTCAGTCATAGATGACCTTATCCGAATTTGGCTATCTCGTATAGGCCTTTTGATTTTATTTCCCCCAAACACATTTAAGGGGGTAGCATACACTACAGGGCGATAACTACTTAAAATCAGTTGAACGTTTTGATCATATGATGTTTGTATGCAGATTTCAAGCATCTCGGTGATCAAAACCACAGAGAGAAAAGCTGCTATGTGGCTAGTGAATTTATAGCTCTGAGTCTGTTGGTTGGAATTTGCTAACATGTTGATATTTATTACAGTGGATATATTCAAACACACTGCCAAAAAAAATAAGAAAATTAAACGAGCAGATAAAATTTTTACCTGAAGCGTATGGTACCACCTTAAAGTGTTTGACTTTCCAATCTTTAGACTATGGGCGTACCTGATGAAGGTTATTCCTTTAAAGTGTTTGGCTTTCCAATCTTTAGACTATGGGCGTACCTGATGAAGGTTATTCCTTTAAAGTGTTTGGCTTTCCAATCTTTAGACTATGGGCGTACCTGATGAAGGTTAGTCCTTTAAAGTATTTGGCTTTCCAATCTTTAGACTATGGGCGTACCTGATGAAGGTTATTCCTTTAAAGTATTTGGCTTTCCAATCTTTAGACTATGGGCGTACCTGATGAAGGTTATTCCTTTAAAGTGTTTGGCTTTCCAATCTATAGACTATGGGCGTACCTGATGAAGGTTATTCCTTTAAAGTATTTGGCTTTCCAATCTTTAGACTATGGGCGTTCCTGATGAAGGTTATTACAGTAACGTACCTGATGAAGGTTATTACAGTAACGTACCTGATGAAGGTTATTCCAGAAACGAATTGTACCTACTATATTGGATATCTACGTTTTATTGCAAATAACAATAAACATGTTTAATATCAGCCCTTATTCTCTGTGAGGGTTAGAGGTTAAGGTTATGGTACTTAACGCCACTTTCAACAAATATTTCGGTTATATCGTGGCGGTCAGTTTCATTGGAGGTGGAAACCAGAGTAGCCGGAGAAAACCACCGACATGTCGACGTTATCACATAAAGGTGTATCTAGGACACCTCGCAATACACGGGATTCGAACTCACAGCTTTAGTGGTGATAGGCACTGATTGAACAAGTAGTTATAGATCAAACTACCATACGATCACGATGGACCCTATATTATTATGTGTTGAATGTTCTGCACTATACACTGAAATTGTTAAATATTCACCCGTTATTAATTTTGATCATTTTTGTTATTATTTTTATCATCATTTTATTGCAAAATTATGTGCAATAAATGGAAAAATCTTCACTGACGGAACAGTTCCAAAAAATCCAATAGAAATACAGTAGAAACAGAGGCAAAAGTGAAACTCCTAACTCAGATACATGTTCGTCCATTTATTTAGCTTGGAACAGTCACATCAATAGAATATAACGGTGTTAAGCTAGTAAAAGAGGTTGAAGATGAGTTTAATTTTTTCTTTTGATGTAAGAATAATCATAATTTGAGAAATATACTGTACAAAGATATAAACGGAATATGTCGTTACCTCTCTATTGAAATATATATTTACTGTGTCAATCGCGAATTGTGTTTTTGCATATTACACTCTTTTATTAATGTCTGTCAAAAACGACAAAAATGGCGCTGAAAGGGTTAATGAATATGACAGAGCTAAAAATTACATTTAATTCTGTCATCATCACAAATTATACGTATACGGTTTACGGTACCATTCGTTAAAAAGTCGATAGCACGCTGAGGAAAGTGGACTCTAAGGCTGCATAATCGTAATTGAATTTGTTTTCATTTTATTTGTATGTTGTTACTATGTCTTTGTCTATTTGACTTGTGTACATTGTTTAATTTGTATATTTTCATTGTAAAGTTGTATATGCCTTCAACCCTTCGGGGTAGATTCGTGCATTGAAAAAAGTTATTATTATAACCATACGTCCTCTTTTAGAGAAATGATGCAATACATTATCACATGTCTAACAATTATAGAAGCTTCTACTTTAAATAGTCATTCTATAAAATTGATTAATAGAAATAAGATGTTTAACTGTAATGGTCCACAGCATACCCAAACACAACAATACTGACCACTCCTATATAATACCCCAGACCACCTGTATCGTGTGGGAGGCCATGTTTACAAAACATTATTTAACACCCCCGAAAGTGTGTTTGAAAATCTCAGTCTATTAAATCCGAACTGACATAAATTAGTATTAAGTATTATGAATGAAAGACGAAAAATATTTTTATAGTATGTCTCAAGAAATCGTTCTGGTTTTTGCCCCAAAAGACTATAAATCGATTAGTTGGTATAGCATGTGACACCCAAAATAGATTATCAGAAGTAGTTAGTTGTGGTTGAGTCATTACAGAATACAGAAGGCCATAGTAATTGACGTCAATCATAATTCTAATGCAATATTTGTTAATAATATAATCTGAGTGGCTAAATAAATGTTTGAAGATATCAAAGGGGTAATGAAAAGCCGTAGATTAAAGAAAGACAGACAATATAAGAGTCAGAAGAAAAGGGACAAAAAGGTAAACAATAATCTACAAAATACTACACAGAAAACTACGCTTGGACAACATGAATCCCACTAAAAACTTGGGTGCTCCTGAAGGGTAGACAGTTCCTGCTCCCCAAATGGCATCCGTCGTGCTACATGATGGATAATGAATGAGGAAAGGCGTTGCTGGTCGAGTGGATAATGTCATTGCCAATTTGACAGCAAAATGAAGAACCATTTTGTTCCTTCTGCCAAATCCACAGGGGTATAAATGATTCATCCTTATTGTATGGATTTGACCGGAGGATATAAATGGTTCATCATTACTTGGTGGTTATAGCGGAGGGGGCTATTCTTAGTGAGTGAATAAGACAGATAAAGCCACAATATTCCTAAAAATGGCTTAAATTTTAGTGGTATGTAAAATTTGCTTGGATCGTGTCAACTCAAGGTTGTACTCCTTCATTTGTCCATATTCTAAAGTAGATCCTATTGGTACAAATCCTTCCAAGATGGAGGTTGTTCAATAGAAATGGCTTAAATTTATCAAACCCGCCTTATTTCAAGCCAGAATTTGCTTAAATTTTAACTGTCAGTGCATAATTAAGAGCTGGTTCTAAGTCAAAAACCAAATGACATTGTAAGATAAAGGTTTGCTGGGGGAGATCCTCTATATTTTTTAAAGATAGAAATGGCTGAAACCTAAACTGTAGTTATATATTTCTGTAAATTTTATAGTTTTGCATGGTTCTTTTATGGTTTATTTTCTAAAATATATCTATCGGATTAGTCTTCTATCCAAGACCGCAAATGGTAATAAATACATGTATAGAAATTTATTTTTACAATATACAGAACGTCTTTGTTTCAAAATAAATGTATACTAAATAACTAGGTCAACCGAATATAAATTATGTATAGACAAAACTCAACACTCGTATACGTATGTCCTACATATATAGTTGGGTATTAGCTCGCCAGGTAGTACAACAAGCATATTTTTATTTTATTGCACAAAATAAAAAAAATATTAACAAAGCACTACATGTGTATCAGGCAAATGATTGCTTCTCACCTGTATACTGTTATATGGAACTTGACAGTCCACAAAAGAAAATAACTTTATCAGGATGAAATTAATTGGATTATTTGCTCCCAAAGACTTCAATATATAAAATTATTTGGGTAAATGGCTTTTAAGTCTTTTGACTGAGTGTGCTTGATGAAGGTTATTCTAGAGATTCGCAGTGCCACTAAATTATATCACTATATTTTCATTACTATCACTGGCATGGTTTATTAGATATATTTATGTTTAAATTTACAATTCAGTAATAATGTAAATTTATTAAAACTAAGCTGTGTTTCTCAGGCATACATAACATAACAATTTTGTCCATCATCTTTAATTTACACCTTTGGTTTACTTGCTCCCAGGTCCGACCACAAACCAATTGGACTCCGCGCTGGCTATGAAGTTATCTACTCTCAACAGTACATACATCAACACACTGAAGGCTTTACAGAGAGCAGCATGGGGCACTAAGGGCGACCCTGCTTGCCAACAAACACTTTGGCTGTCCAATCCTATGACTATATGAGCGTTTCTGATGATGATAAATAAATTAGATATCTACGTATTTATTAAATTGCAAATTACACATGTGAATGACCAACAAAAATAGAGAGGTGGAGGGGGACGAAAATAAATTAAGGTGTGCCGTATAACGTATCAATGACGAAGATCATATGGCAAAATATAATCGTTCGCGTTACTGCTGAAACTATAGAAACGAAATTAGTGTGGAAAACATGTAGTTTTAAGAAACAAATGAAAAATCGACTACAGAATTTTATTAACACGTGCTCATAGTAAAATTGTAACACAAATGTAATTATTCCAGTTTATATACAAAATAATTTATCATTATTCATTATCTGTTATTTGGGATCCCATTATATTTGATATCTAAGATATGGTTGTATTGTAATATAAAAAAAGTAAAGTTGGTGGTTTTCTCCGGGTACTCCGGTTTCCTCCAACGATATAACTGAAATATTGTTGAAAGTGACGTTAAACACCATAAACCAAACCAAACTAAAAAAGTAAATAGATTAAGTACTAGAATTTGAACTTCAAGATATAAATAGACATCTACGTCACAACCACCTGACAAAATCAATTTGGAATTTTTAAAGGTCGGATTAATTAGTCAGTGAGACTTGTCTGATAGAGAAGTAAGACATTAATTTAATTTACTTTTATTTAAACAGGTAAGTGGCCATCTTAATTACCATCAAGTAAATTATTTATATATAACATCTATTGATTGTTGACATATATATTAGATATCTGTCTTAGTTAACATCAACTTAACTTCGTCAAGAAATCAATGTCAACAAGTTGTTTACGAACTAAATATCGTGTTTACGTACGACTGCAACCGAATTATAGGATTATAACAAAAGAAAACGATATGTTACTTTTGTTTTCTACTGTTTATTTCCTTGTTCAATCATGCAAACTTCTGGTTATTTCATCCCTGACCTGCGGAAACCCCGGGTATGGAAATAGGACCTTGTCTCCGGTGCATATCGGGGAATGATCCCCTCGAATTAGGTCATTCCTTTCTTTGGCGGGATGATTCAAATACACATTTCCATTCAAACTGTTGTGAATTAGTGCCTCGTCGTTATAGAATGCCCCGCTCTTATAACATGCAAAAGCAACGTTTAGCAGCTCTTAATGAGCAATCAGTTTTTCAAGATTGGACAAATAAAAAGTGCGCACGACGCGTTTCTGGAAGTCAGTGATTTACGACAGGAATGTAGTTTTCTTCCGGTATTCCAGTTTTCTCAAACAATATAACTTATCACCATGATATAACTGAAAGACTGCAATGGTGGTATAATGGTAAGCGTCCTCCCCTCGAGTGCGGTAGATCATTGGTTCGAGACCCGATCGGGTTGACTCAAGCCAAAGTCTATATCCGCGGACCGTTGTTTCAATGAGCTAGCACTAAAGTCCAGAAAGGCGTGTTGGTTTAGTACAAAGTTGACATCATCATCTCATCGAAAGGTCATTTGTTCTTGCCATGATATAACAGAAGAAATTGCTCACTTGAAGGTCTACAACAATCACTCACTATATAACTAAAATATAGTTGTAAGTTAAGTACCTTCCAAAAATAATTCTATGATATTTAATACATGTTGTGTATTTTTAAACAGATTTTTTTCAACTATGGAGGACATACTTAATAACTTTTGCATGGATGACAATAAATTTAAATCGAATGATGTAGATGGATCTAAGCTTACTCAAAATGAGTCATATATGACAGACTTTGATGTTCTTACTTTACAACCCGAGGATTTAGTTACTGATATAATACATACCAATATTACAGAAAAGACAAAACCTGGTAGTGATTATAATTCGGAACAGTCTCCGGAGGCTTGTTTAGTCTCATTGAGCCCATCACCAAAATCATTTTTTCCAAATTCTGCAAATTCTGACACTGATTGTGCGAATAAATCTAATACAGAAGACAAAAAACCACTTCCTAAGCGAAGTGGCAATTGTCCACCTGATGGTAACTTACTGCCTCCGTGTAGAGTTTGTGGTGCAAAGGCATCTGGTCTGCATTATGGAGCAAACACATGTGAATCCTGTAAGGTGAGATGAATGTACAATATTTGCAATTGTAAACTTATTATATAACGCCATTCAGTTTGTTACATGTCAATGTTGCTAAATACTTTCAGTAAACTCTACTTTACCCTTTTCCTATAACTAAAATTATACCCATGTGGTTCACAGTATCATATACTTTTAATATGCTATGGACAATATAAGGTTAAACCGTAATGTAACCACAACACGAAATATTGCTCACATAGTAGCTCGGAATCATCCAGTTTATTTCCTCTTTATATATAGATATTTGGCCCTAAATAGATAGGAGCAAATGATATGAAAACGTGTAGATTCTTTTCAGGTCATAAACCCATATACTTTCGTAGAAAAGACTATTAAGACAATATGAACATGATAAGTCAACTTTGAACCAAATTCTTCTAACTGCCAATCACGAATACCATCTCTCGTCATCTGTAGGCATGCGACATAACACTTTTGAATAAAGTTTTGATATATTTCGAAAAAAAATTTGAAAGATTTCATGATCTTATTAGAATTAAAACATTTTACTATCACCATCAAGACAATCTTTATTATTCTTTTTGTCAGTTGCATCACTGATATCTACTATATTGTGGTGGAATATGCATATATACATTGTACTCACGATAAATAATAACAAAGGGAGACAAATAATGGCAAAGAAGTTTGAATATACCAAAGGGGTAATCAGAAGCCATACATCGAAGAAGAACAAACAATACAATGACAAAAAGACAACCGACAAAAAGGTAAACACTCACCTACCAAACACTACACAGAAAACTAAAGATCGAGCAACATGAACTCCACTAAATACTGGGATGAATTTACGTGCTTCGGAAGGGTTAAGCAGTTCCTGTTCCACTAGTGGCACCCGTCCTGTTACTCTGGAAAAGGCAGTTTTTCGAACCATAAACACGTAAGTTGTAGATTATTATGTCTTTTTCATCATTACTTTTCACAAGATGCATACAAATGTATTTGACTTTCGATATGGATTTCCCATTCTCTTCTACAGGGATTTTTTCGCCGAAGTATAGTTAAAATGCAGAAGAAGGAAGAATATAGTTGTGTGCGTGACGGTAATTGTCCTCTAGGGACCGGTAAAAGATTGATGTGTTCATATTGTAGATATAAGAAATGCCTGGAGGTTGGCATGTCACATGAAGGTATGTTGATTGTTGGTTGATTAACATCCATCGGCAAATATTGCATGCGTATTGAGGAGGAGAAAAGTTTGATGATACCAAAGGATAATACATTTCTCTGACGTCACACTATTGTTCGAACAGTGGATTATTTTTAATAATTACACCTTATATAAGAATGCTGGATTGTGATTGGTTAATAGCCGTGATATTTTTTACAAATTCAGGCGTTTTTTTTACCTCTCATTGTGAATTTGCAGAATTTTTACTTCATGTAGGTGTATTTGCATAAGATTTAACTTTTTTCATGGTATTTGCAAAATCGTATTTGCCGTTTTTACCCTTCGCCGAGACGCTTGTAACAAAATTTGTAAAATTATCAGTTGTGCGTTTTATATAACATCATTCGGTAGATTTAAACAGATACATCATATGTTAGGTCCTGAAAACGACAAACAAAAGGTATTATTTATTTAGCCAGTGTTCTAAATAATATTCGGTGTAATTAAACAGATATATCATGTTTTGGAGGGGTATTTGCGAAAAATACCAGTCGAGAGACGAAAAATTTCCCGAGCCGAATGGCGAGGGAAATTTAGTCTCAAGACTTATATTTTCTACAGTTTATTCTTTTGTTCTTGAATATATGAACTTTAGCCTTTTACTGTTTTAGGCTTAAAAACGTGATGTACATATTTTTGGACTTTCGGGTATCGAACCACTGCTGAGCTTTTTAAAGTCTACTTTGACTTGCAAAACTTCCATCTAACCTCTCGTCTACGGTAACCACACTACTAAACTCTATAATTAGCATATATGACTCTTGATAGTAAGCTTTGTTAAAAAAAATATTAAGTCTGTTTAAAAAAGCAATTGATCAATATATACCAGGCATGATACAAGTATTTCAGATCTGACATAATTTATATTCAGAACTGACGAGTATGTGAACTTTTAAAATGTATTCTCGCAATACAAAAACAACTAACGAACCGACCGCAAGTAATAACAAATCAGACAGACCACATTTGGGACACCTGAAAGACCTTGACATATCTAAATATAGACGATTCTTTTCGCTTTTTTGTTATATATTTGGTTTGGCTGTCCATTTATTTTAATTTATAACAATTTCAATTTGTTTAACACTGATAATTGATATTATAAGTAGATGGATGCAGGCTTGTAGTTGTTTCATTGTTTTTTTTGTTTTTTTTAATGTTGTATTGTACCACATACTGATAACTATATATGTAAATTCACTTCAATCATTTTTCATGATATTTGAAAGCTTATCAATCTAACAAAACACTTGATGTTTGAACATGCCCCAACTTCCCAAAATCAGGACCTGATTTTGTTTAGTATATGCAGGACGGGAATATGCTATTGTCTAATATATGCTTCAACTTAGGGCCCCTCAAGCTTGGCAGCCCTCAAGCTAGTTTATTTAAAGAATTTGCAATTTAAGCTTACTCCAAGCTATGTAAATGTCACTAAAATATATCACGAGTAAAAAATATTGACGAGGGGTGCGGTCGAATTAGAGTGTGGTTCCGTCTGAGGTGGCCCAATAATTTCATTAGCCTAGCTGTCCCAACAGATCAGAATACGACCCTGAGTAAATGTCGTGGTCGTTCTTGTGTATACTGATATTAAATGAGAGCTTGTTGTTACTTTTGATGATATTGGTTGAATTGATGATCATCTCTGTCTTTTCATAATTAATGTTAATTTCAGCAATAAAAATAGGAAGGTATACACACGAAAAAAGAACCCGTGATATACAAGAAGTAAAGAAGAGCAAGTTACATGACCTGTCCTTGACCGGTGAATCTGACCTTGACATTTCTGACACAGAGGTGGACAGTTTAGTGGAGACGCTAATTCAGATTGAAGAGGAATTTAATGCTGATTTTAGACAATGTTTTAAGCCTGATGGACTACTGGAGATGCAAAGATCTGTCTATGTATGATACTATACTTCGTAATTTACGTTCATGAAAGGGGGCGTTTGTTTTTGGAAAAGAATAATGCTCAATTCAAAATATGCATTTAAATCCTAAGTAAATATACATTATGACTGACAAATTAATCTTTAGTTTTATATGTATATTTTGTAGATCGTTGTTTGTCCTTTTGTACTTTTTCTTTTGGTCATTGTGTTGTCTGTTCTTCTTCGATATATGGATTCTGATTACCCCTTTGGTATCCTCAAACACTTCTTACACCAAATGTTCAATGCATTGCACATTTTTCTGACCAACTTTATCCCCGTAATACATGTGCAGCCATTTGATTTCGCATAAACATGCATTGTTGTTTTTCGAAAATGGCTACTTAATCATGGGAAATTGTCCATGCAATTATAAACAAAATCAAAGTAAATCGCGGTTTATTTTAAACTATGTTTGCATTCTACATCACCTCGCATCTGACAACTGTTGTTTAGCGCCACTTTCAACAATATTTTGGATGTCAGTTTTATTGGTTGAGGAAACCGGAGTGTCACATAATGTTGTATCGAGTACAACTCGTCATGAGCGGGATTCGAACTCACAATGTTAGTGATGATAGGCACTGATTGCATAGGTAGTTGTAAATCCAACTACCATACGATCACGACAGACCCATAGTAAATACTAGTATACCGGAAATTATTTTGTTGTCTTCTACAAAACTAAACATTCAAGTTATAAATATCTTACAGTATTTTCGGTAGAATTAAACTGTTACTGCTTTGTCAACCCTAAAGCTCTCGGGGGGAAACAACCACTCTCAGGTTGATAACGTTCGATGTTCATCTCAGATGAAGGCTATTGTATATTGTATGCCCAAGAGCAAACCGTGGAAATATCTAATTTTTATTATATTGTATCCCCTAAAAATATCCTAGAACTATTTAATTTTTATTAAATTGTATCCCCTAAAACATATCTTAGAAATATATAATTTTGATCAGATTTTCTTGTACGACGACTACATAAATAAACTGAAAATTGATAATATCTTCCAGGAAAGTTACAAACAGAAATTAGAAATATTTGGTAATCTTGGTCCGTTACCAGCAAGTGTGTATGAAGAATTTCACAAGGCAACAGGGATAGAAATTGATGACCGTAAAGACAAAATGAATATGATAGCTCAACATATGGAGACATTCATCCAGATAATGATTAAATTTGCACGACACATTCCTGGATTTGATGATCTAATAACAACAGACCAGATAGCCTTATTAAAAGGTATGCTATTACTTGTTGTTTAACGTCACAATTATATTCATGATACACTATATACAAATGTAGCTGAGATACTCCTAAATTGGCAATAAACAATCAATCAATCAATCAATCAATCAATCAATCAATCAATCATCAATCAACAAATCAATGAATTAATCAATCAATATATTCATGAGGAGAACAATAGTAGAAACAATAGTTCATGCAGAGGAAAGTGGAATAGCTATGAAGGGGCGTTTCGAATACTATAAGTAACAGGGGAGATAACACAATAACATGATATTCTAAAATAAGCACTCATTGATGTCCCATACCTAAGATGAGTTGTGTATTTGATGTGTCATGTATACTCAAAACAACAGACGAACCTGTTGGAGGAGATTTACTTCTCAACAGAGAAACTAGTTCCTATTTATGTGTCCTGTCTTTCATTCGGATGGTAACGGCTGGTGCGTTATTTGTGTTTAACGTTACTTTCAACAGGACTTGTCATATCGAGTATGCCAAAAAATATTTATGGAGTACCAAGAAAACACAACCAACCTGTCAATGACAAAGGTTATCACAAAAAGTTGTATGCATAAAACAAACCCAGAAATCGAGTGGCAATAGGCACTGATTGCATAAGGTATTTGTTAACAATCTACACATTGGGAAGGCGTTTAACCTGTTTCAGGGAGGGGAGGCTATGTTTGTTTTATTTTCTGTCGTCAAATTCTATATAAAAAAACTCAGATTTTTCATATTAATACAAATTCTAGCTCGTAGACAAAAACATAGCCCTCATAACAACTAAAGGTGAAATTGTCGATCCCTTATTAGTTTATTTTATCTTGTTTTTCTAAGCCTTTCATAACCATTGTAGTTCCAATATAAATATCAGCTTTTTAAAAGACAAAAATACGTACAATATTTCCATACTATTATTATATAAAATATATGTTTACTTTACACAGCAGGACACATTGAATATTGGTTTCTGGAATTTCACACAAGAATGAATACAGATTTAAAAGTTGTAGCCCTGGGTAAAAATTTCCGATCAGGTGATATTGGCCATCATCAGTCGGAAATGAGCAGCATAATGGGTGATGAAAAACTAGATATGTTGTTTCAATATGCAGCAAGCTTGAAAAAATGCCATTTTACTGCAGAAGAAGCAACTATTGTCCGTGGGATCGTTTTGACTTCTACAGGTAATAGGTCTAACAATTTTAACATGTTGACGTGTTATCTGTGATACAAAAGATACAAGAAATTCCTCAACTAAAATAATGATTGATGCTGTATGTTACTCTTTGAATTAACATGCGAATAATTGATATTTGCATGAAACAGATGTCCTTGTCGACCAATAACTTCTATTATTAACCAATGACTTAAAATACAATAGAAATTGACCTATGACAGCACGTTCTTTAACCTGACATGTATACAGAACCAATACAGATTTATACAGAGCATGTGCCATGAATAAAGATTTATACAGGGCATATGTCCTGTATAAATTTGCATTATAAACTTCCGGCTCCTGAAATAGACTATATATGCAAACTTGACTGAATTTGTGAAATAGACTATCACTCTTCCTTTGAAACATGAAAGACTAACAGAAGTATTTATTGTAAAAAGCATGTAATGAGGTACAAAGCAAATTTTCCACAAATTTCTGAAAACTTTATTAAATATACAATGAAAACAAAAATATATAAGTACAAAATGAAGCTTGGCTACACATGTACAGAAATCTTGTTTTCAGTCGAGATCAGCAACCAAATCTCAATACGATTTCATTTTCTGATGAAGGTGTCATTCCAATAAAACATGTATTAAGCCATCATGCAGTCGTATCAGGTCTTGATCAGCTAAATAGTTATGACCACAACGAAAAAATAAGTCATTGGTTAATAAATGTGTCATAAAATGGGTATTTTCATATAAAGCCTGTATTATGTCCTCGTGCGTTTATAAACAGTTGCGATTTTCACATGGGCTAAATGTTCATGTATTGGATACAGTGTTCTCACTGGCTGTTTTTTTCAGTACGGTTACAAAAACCATGCTCCATCGTTTTTTTATTGTTCACCACTATCATTTTTTACACTCAATATATTGTTTTGTAGATAAATGCACATTGCAAGAAACAGAAAAAGTAGAGAAAATGCAATGGCATTTGGTCCGATGCTTAAGATGTTTATTAAAGAGGAATTATGCAAAACCAAACGAGCGATTGTCGCAGATATTTGACAAACTGACATATCTTCGTACTTTTTCACATTTTGGCAACGAAATTAACCAAATGAGGGCTAAATGGTCTGTTATGAAAGACCACCCACTCGTACTAGAAATGATTAAATCAGATGCTAATGAAACACAATGAATCTACAGATATGGCAAAAATAATTAAAATTATATTATACAATAACAACACACCTTAACTGAAATGTAGTGTCACCTATTCTATTAATACATTCCATTATAAGTTAACAAAAAATAATGGGAATTCTAAAATAAAAGGATTTTTTTTAAATATTGTACTCACTTAAGAACATTTTTAGTGGAGTTAGTGTTGCTAGATCTTTAGTTTTCTATGCAATGTTTTGTAGATCATTGTTTGTCCTTTTGTCTTTTTTTCCCTTTAGCCATTGTAATGTGTGTCCTTTCGCGCGATATACGGCTATTGATTACACTTTTGGTATCTTCAACTTTTCTTAAACAGAAACACTTATTTTATGGAATCGAATATAATTTTTCTGTGTTGATGAAAGTATTTTCAGCAAATATATATATTTGAAGATGCCGTCCATTAAAATAAGAGTAATATCAGAATGTCAATCAAGATAATCTCAGTCACACCATTAGCTGACGTCATATGAGATATCTCCAATGGATGGAAGGCCACGCCTACATACTCTGTTTGCGTTTATAAGCATCATCAATAGATGACTAGATAATACAGTCAAATGACATACATATGTAGTCCCGCAATAAAGGGGAGGGGCATATATTTCGACATGTGGCAAAGTTTATTATCCCCGTGTAGTGATACATATCCAGCTATGTTGTCTCTACTAGATAGTGTAGCAAAAGAAAAAGGACACAAGGACAAACAATAATCTACATAACATTACACAGAAAACTACAGATCGAGCAACACGAAACCCACTAAAACCGGGGATGAACTCAAGTGCCTCAGAAGGGTAAGGAATTCCAGCTGCATCAGTAACACCGGTGTTACTTCTGTAACAAACCCGGTGATAAGTCATGAATGGTTAAAGGAGCGAACTGTGATTTCGACAAACGGAACATTTTCATGATCTTTGTGACACATATGTTATATAACGGTTAAGCATGTTATGTCATGGTGGCAACCGTAAAACTTTCGAAGTGATTACTTAAAATTAAAATTATTTAAAATCGTGATTGGAACCATAAATATGTATACTCCATATGCAGACATGTGCTGCTATTTTTCGTTTTAATTATCTTACGTTTGATACATATCTACAGCCTTTTCAAAAACGAATTTCTGACTTTTAAAAATGCATTACTGTTGTGATTTGTACAGACAATGGTTCACAAAACACTAAAGCGAAAACTGAAAATTGAGCAACACAAATCTTGCTAAAAATTAGGGAAGAAATCAGGTGCTCCGCGATGGTTTTAAAGTCTGATCATGCGAATGTTGAAACCAATATGTTGTAATCGGATTGCATAAACATTAGTGAAAACCAAAGTGGAAATCAGGAATCTTCAATCCATTGGGTACATAAGACACAGGACGAAGTCAAACAAAGCAAAACACACACCACAGATAACAAAAAAGATGAGCAACACGGACCCCACTAAAACCGGAGTTGAACTCATGTGCCCTCAAAGGTAAGCAGTGTAAATAGGCGTGGTCATCGTGGTCTTATTTAGTTTATGTTGTCAGCGATAAATAAGGTCAAAGTAGTAAATAGAAGGAGATGAGAAGTAACGAAATGTAGCTATTTAATTTAGTGCTCATGACTCTGTTCTGGAACAACCTTTTCAGGTACACAGAAAGGTTAAAGTAAATGGGAAAGCTAAATAATTTAGTAGTCATGAGTGCAATACAGTTAAAGGGCATACACAAGGATAGCTAAAATCGGTTAAGATTACATATGCCTCAGGTCAGGGAAATGAACATTGGCTTTTATAATTGTATGACCGAATTATTTCCTGAGAGGGAAGGCTTGAGCCCAGAAAACAGTATACTTTAAACATATTTTATTGCTCAAAAAGACAAAAGGATAAGACACAAGTTAAACAACTTAGACAGTCTTCTCCCATTACATATATTTCAAAATATACAATTGAACATAATAATATTTAATTACACAAATTTATAGTAAATGAAGGCATGAAGAAAAAAATAACAAACAATTAAACAATTGAAACCCTCATGGAGCCTCATTGACTATATGATCAAATTATAGATAATCTATTGATATATATCGAACAGACCCAAATGCGTACTACGTGGCAATGGACATATTAACTTTAATTCATCCATTGGGATTTAGTTGCGGAAAAAAGTCATGGTAAGTATATATATTTCTATTTATTTTGTAAGATCAAATAGTCTTTAAAGATCATCCAGAGGTTTTATTTTCAATTATGATCATTCGAATACCACGTTAACATTTTTTGTCAAAATGGTATACCTGTAAGGGAATTCACCTGGTTGTTTTGTTACAATTATACTGAAAAACGACCAGTATCTTTAATATATCTTTGAATAATTAAACATATTTCACAATTTGTTTCATATGATAGAAAATCATTTCCAAATAACAAAGTATCAACATTTATTTCTACCCCGTTCATATTCAGTATTGCCAATGACGATAACATTTTATTTCTATATACAATATAATGATTACAAAATAGCAAATAATGTTCCGCATTTTCGTTTTGGTATCCACATATACAGTTTAGATTTGAAATTAAATTAGTAATAAACAAGTCTTCTTTCAATGAACTACATTTGTTTCTTATCCTCGTGTGTAATACACTAAGATATATATTACATGTACCACATGAAAAGTGTGCGGATTTTTTCACATTTTGAAAATATATCTGACGGATTTTTGACCGAAAATGAGCTAAAATAGGGATTCGTCGAATATTAAGATCCAACGTATTCCACAGCTTAATAGTTGAAGGAAAACAAGATTGTTGAAGAAGTGCAAGTCTGTTTGCTTGTTGACTTATATTTTGACTGTTACGTAAATAATAATTTGAAGTTTCAGAAACTGTAAGTGGTATTAAATCTGATAAATATTCAGGTGCCACATTATTATAAATTTTGTAAAATAATGTGAGATTTTTAACTTCCCTCCCTACTTTTAATTGATCCCATCCCGTTTCTTTATAAATAGATGCTATACTAGCGTAACTGGGAAACCCACAAACAATACGAGCGGCTTCAATTTGCACTTTTTCTAAACGATTTGAGTTGAATTGGCCACAATTAAGCAAAACTTCAGACGCATATTCTAAAATTGGCCTTATAAATGTTAAATACTTTTTTCAAAATAGTTTCGTTTAAGTTTAAATTTAAGTTTTCTTAATACATTTAATTGTCTAGAAGACTTCTCTATAAGTTTATCAATATGTTTTGTCCATTTACAGTCATTACTAAAAGTAACACCTAAATGTTTATGTAATTCAACATCTCTTAGTGAAACACCCTCAAAGTCAAAATTGAAATAAAGTTTTGCGTCTCTGGTACTGAAGACCATAATTTCAGTTTTATTTTGTTTGAATTTGACCAACCAACGTTTTGACCAATCATTTAGGTAAGCTAAGTCTAAATTTACCATGTCTTGTAAAGAATCTTTGTCATTTGCAATATGCCCAATCGATGTGCAAATTGAAGCCTCTCGTATTGTGGCCAATTCAATCTGCAAATAATCTACCTAAACCAGTCATACCATCTGCAATGTCATTGATAAATACGAAAAATAATAACGGGGTAACACCGACCCTTGAAAACAGTATAACAGACCCATTTGTTTATTAAAGTGCCTGTGCTTAGCCAGGCAAGCGAGTCGTAATTGTAAATTGGGGAAATTCAATGTACATACCCAGAGACAAACATCGCAGTCTCTGAAAGACGCTATCACGTAATTGGTGTATCGAAACTCTATTGATAATATGCACTGATTGCATATACATATGTATATTCATCTACCATGCCTTTACAACGACGACCCTCCACAATGCTATATGTAAAGGTATTGTCAACATTCATTTTGTTGTTTGCGAGTAATCATGGTCAATATGTTTGTCGAACCGTCCTGCTTACTGGCTAGTTCCTAAATCCTCGGTGGTGGAGCTACGAGAATATCAATGCAAACTATGCGGATTTACGGATGCCAGTAGTGGAGCAGGAATTGTTTATCGTTCGGGAGCACCTGAGTTTATCCCGGTTCTTAGTGGGATTCGTGTTACTCGATCTTTAGTTTTATGTGTAATGTTTTGAAGATTGTTGTTTGTCCTTTTGTCTTTTTGTCTTTTTGTCATTGTGTTGTCTGTTCTTCATCGATTGACGAAATCTGTTTACCCATTTGGTAATTTCAAACTCTTCTTACATTGCACAATAAACAACTAGTATTTTGATGGAATGAAAGAATATAGTTTCTCAGTAAATAACAAATTAATATAATTTGAAAATTACAGAAAATTTAAATGGCTATGATGCACTAACTCTTTGGTATATTTCACGAGCATACTTATAATTTATTCATTTATTTGTTTATTTATTTTATTTTAAAATTGCAATAAAATGAAAAAATAATAATACCACAACATCAATACAGTTGCCAAGCCTAATATAGAAGTAAGTCGTAGAACGGGAGACAAAATCGATACACCTAATACACATATAGATGACCTCTCATTTAACTGGCTTGATACAGGCACTTCAACAACAAAAAGAGTCGGGGTTAAACTAGTAACCAGTATTTCATTTATGTATAAGGTTAGAATAAGTTGACAATTATTTGTATAGATATAATATCTGGTCTAGTATTGGCCCATCACGGCGGATGTTTCGACTGCCGCATATGAAAAGGGAGATAATCTGAGTGGAATACATATTTCGCATTGTCACTACCACAGGAAAAGGTTTGTAAAACTAGAAGTAAAATCATAATAGTTTCAATAACAGTTACTTAGTTTGAATGATAATTGTTATAGTGCAATTAAAATGTCAATACATTTAGATAAATAAATATAATTATAGTTTGTGACCATTAAATTTATCAATGATACTTTGTTGGAACAAGTGTAAGTTGTCTATACCGTCGAATTGAAAAAAGGGGGGGGGTAATATTTTTTATTTTACTTCAGTTTGTCATAGATATAAATAGTTCTTTATGGGTGACATACTCTCGCTTATCATACTAGTTTGATAATCATAAGGGAGTTAATTATTGTTATTCGAACATTTTAGTGATCGATTTTAAATGTTGTTTCATCAGCATTAACTTACTAATGCTGCACATGCCAAAATGATTTGCTCCCGTGACGACTCATGTATGCAGGTGAAAGGCGTTGAGAATAGATGACAATACGGTGAAAAACAACAAAATACCTCACCAACGCAACAATTCCAAAATCCAATATTAAAATCTTAAAAATAAGCAAAATCGATACCCTTATAATGACACAAATATTTCTCTAATCTATAATAAAAAGAAAAAAAAACAAACAAACAAAAAACAAAAAAACCACACCATTAAATGCAGTATTTAAATAACAAATTACAACACGCAATATTTGTTTTATGCAATACTTGATAAAGACAGACAAGTTTACTATATCAAACACGTGTAAACACTTTAAAACAACAGTACACAAGTACGTAAAGGTAAATATGACGATCTCCGCAATGAACCTAAGATTGTTTTATTCAGAATATCTATAATAGTCGAAATGCATTATGGGGTGATATACACAATATGTCTCTCTTCGAGATTGCAAACTTGACTGAGCTCATACTGATATCTTTTTAAAATTTTTAAATTCTTTGGAAAAAATGTAAGTGTACCAGCGTGCAGGCATCAAACCAAAGGGAAAAATATGTCTCTTATTAAAACCCTTTTTAATATACAGGTAGAAGACATCTAATTTCGGTCCTTTGAAATAATTGACTAGTCTTAAATTGATGAATGACCTGCGATGACCTCTAACGAGGTAATATCGCCTGATTGAATATCTATGCCCTGTCATTTGGAGTGTGTAAAGTGGTTCAATGTGATTACTAAACCAGTATAAAACTACTGCTTTATATACGTTATACTGAACCACAAAAGAAACCTTGCATATATTGAAATATCAAACAGCTTTGTTTTGAAATTAAGTGCGCTCAATATCGAAATATGGGAAAGCCAAATCACATAAAAGTATTTGAGAGCAATAAAACCAAAGGGCCAAAATCGGTTAAGGGTTACCTTTGCCAGAGGGAGGAGAAATATAGCAATTTTAAAAATAAATATCGGAAAGTCATTTCAAGCAGATTTCTAAATATAACAAGTTTCTAAACTATGTTTTTTTTCGGATGACGAACTGTAAGGATGGGACCTCTGGCCGGAGGACGACATCCAAAGTTGTTGGTGATCAATCGACGTCGGATAGTGTCAACACTAATTAGTCTCTGGTGGTTGATAATTGTCCGTCGTGCTATTTGCGTGGCTCTAGTGAATCGAGTATGCTTTTGCTGTCGAAGGATGTACCTATCCTGACGTGGCGTTGTGACTATAGGACACCTAACACACACTTGGTACTTGGTTTTGGTGTTATAGCGTTCCCATAGATGTTGGAGTAACATATCTGCGCAACGAATTGAAACCTTTGACCAACATTCAATATTCCAATATATTATTCTCATTGTACAAGACTGACCGAGTCGTGGTATTTTTCGCGAGTTCAATATTAGTACTGATAATGAATTTTCGGTGTCTTAAATAAATAGGATTTACGCGTGTTTTTCATGTTTTGTATGTCGTGAATTTAAGAGCGTCCCACTACTCTTCGCCTAAGTTAAAGTACGCAGTAAAAATATTTTTGAGTGGAAGCGAATTTGTGCATGTGTTTTTATCACTTGATTACCTATGTATTGCCGTTGTGGATCCAGTTATCAAGAGAGGAGGATTTGGATCTCATTAACCGGTTTAACCCCGCCAATATTTTTGTACCTGTCCTTAGCCAGCATCTTGATTTCCAACGTCATATGTCGTGGTCTGTTTTTGTATTCAGTGAGTGTATGTGAGAGGTAATTGTCCTCTTTATTCATATTGCTATTGGTCGAACTGTTGACCATCACTGTTTAAACTCTTTTTTTTTTCATAATAATGTAAAATTCGTTATATCTAATTTGAAGGAACAATGAGCACGTGTAGTAACAACGACAAGGGAAGTCCTGATTCATTAGAAGATAATTGTGTCAGACTGACAAGTTCTCTCTCCCTGCAAGAGACCATTTCGCAAGATGAAACATATTCAAAGCAACAGTCACTGGAACCAGATTCAACAACAGAATTAAGCTCCACAATGTCAAGTTTTTTTTTACTGAATCTGGAATTAGTGAAAAAAAAACCACTTCTGAATGAAATCTCACCCGAAGCACCTGTCCAATCATTGATAGAATCTGTAAATAGAGGATCTTCACACAAGAAAAAAAGAGTCTGGCGCAAGGATTGTTCCACAAAATAAGAGCAAAATAAAAATATTCAAGCATAGTCGACAACACCCTCCAAATCCTGATACTCTGCCGCCGTGTCGAGTTTGTGGTGAAAAGGCATCTGGTCTGCACTATGGGGTTAATACATGTGAACCGTGTAAGGTAGGTTTGCTTAATTTTTGTAATCAAGCGCTTTCAGACATAATTTTAAGATAGCTTTGAAGATATCCAAGTGGAAACCATAAGCCATAAATCGAAGAAGGACAGAGGAGAACGGACAAAAAGACAAACAACGGTTAATAAAACAAAACAAAAAATACACAGAAAAATAAAGATTTAGCAACAAGAACCCCGCTAGAAAAACGGGATGGGGTAAACGTAGGTGTTTCGGGAGGGTAGGTAGTTAAAGTCATGCTATATTAAAAAATATTTTTTCAATTCTTCATTTCGTAACCACATGGTGTTAGATTTGCATTGCCCAATGTAATAAGCAAATCTTCATTTAAATACTTGAGCGTTAGATTGCCAACATTAACACTGATTATCAGTGTATTACCGAATAGTGATGACAGAAAGTGGCGTTAAACAGCAAACACGACATCATTCAAGTCACATTTTGAGGATATAATGATAAGGATAGTATTATCCCGAGGTAGATTTTAATATTACTACCTCACTGAAACAACAATGTAGAGTCAGACATGTTTTTCTATTTGGACATATTATCATGACTTTTATTCAAGAAAAACCAATAGCAACCTGCTCAAATTTTATTGTGCTTGGCTTGATGTAAGCAACGGGTGAACTCATGTTCTTCTACACTATTTTACTATTAAATACCGCGGGCATTTGACAAATGTGATATTTGTTGGTCAAAGCCATGATTGTATGTGCCATTCTCAATGATGCCACAAAGGGGTTTGAATAAATGCTCAGATATAAACAGTGACATAGAGCTATTAATTTCTAGGGATTTTTCCGTCGCAGTATAGTGAAAGTTATTCAAAATAAAGAGACTTACACGTGTATAAGAGAAGAAGGAAATTGTAAACTTGGATCTGGGAAATGTACAATGTGTCCATACTGTAGATACAAGAAATGTTTAGAAGTTGGAATGTCTCAAGATGGTAAGTTAGTTGAACTCTCTAGATGTTCAATAAAATAGCCTTCCAAATTTCTTATCTGTATTCATCAAGTACAATAATACAACATATTATATGACTGTCGATGAGGTAATACTCCGGGTGAGTTGACTGAAAATGAAAAGTATTCTCCTTAGAATCTACTTTGCAGATTTTAATTCGACCCACTGCCCGATTCTGGACATTTAAATGCAAATACCATTTTATAACATACATTGAAGGTTCTCAAAAGGGGGTTACTAACATGGTTTCTATCCGGTACCAAATATTTTAATTATATTATATTTTTTGTTAAATTAACATTTGGATAAATTAGTCTTCCTACCCAATATGGCAACATTCAGTTAAAGCTTGGTTTCGAGAATATCGTGATTGACCGTTTCCTAGTTATGTCCTTTGAATATGTTGAAATACCACTATTTATATTCAGTGAAACAGATTTTTGGTTTGTGTTGTATTTTGTTTGTTTGTTTTTTGTTGATTATTTGGTGGGAAGGGGAGTGGTGGGTGATATGAATACGACGCATGACATCCGGTAAAACAAATCCAGTCAGTTCACTTTAGATGCTCCTGTAATTTACATATATATTCACTAAAGGTACGCATGCAAATAAGCGTTAAAGAAAACCTAAGGGACAATGATGAATGAACAATCCATAGATACTGAGCAACATTGAGAACAAAAGAATCAGGACGAAGACAACAACAAAAAAAAACAAAACACAACACACAGGGACTTCACAAAAACATCCGGGGTGAACCCAGTTGATCGCGAAGGGTAGGCAGTTCCTGCTTCTTATAAGATACCCTACATGCTTCTCATATAATCAAGTCGTGTAGGACACCAAAATGTGCAATAAAACGAAGAACTCAAATAAAACATGAAATTCATCATTTGTGTAATCTCTACTTGGGGGAAATCTTTTGATGTTGAATTATTTTCTCAACAATACAGCGTTAGACTACGTCATTATGTATTTTTATTTCTCCACGGCTATCAAAATTGGGCGGTACACATACACTAAAAGAACCAACGATTTTATGGAAGTCAAAAAATTGAAAAGTGGAGAACGACAAGAAAATGGCAAAGAGGAAGAGTTTAACAATCCTGCAAGTGAAATAGACACGAAAAATAACCATTGTGATAATATTGAAGATCTAGAGGAAGAGGTTACCATATTATTAGAGAATCTAATAGCGATACAAGAGGAAATGGTTCCCGACTATAGACAAGGATTTATACCAAATGCTCTTTCGGAGAAACAAATGCAAATTTATGTATGTTGATTTAAAAGATTTATGATTGATTGATTATTGTTTAACGTCCAGCGAGCAGTATTTCAGCAATACTAATGACGTGAATAAGTTCAATAATATACCCAAAAAAGAAACTACATTATGTATATAGAAATAAAAGAATGGATGTGTCTACCGTGAATGACATGTACACTATAAATTAGTCATCTACCTGTTTATTATGATAATAATTATATGCAGGTAAAATAATAATAAATAAACTAAAACCCACTCTCGGAAAAGTTACGAAATCCAATCCAAAAATCATAGAAACAGACGCAATGTAGATACCCTTAACACACACATATATATACTATTGGTTATCTTGGTGTAATCAGGGGTGTACAGAATTTTACACCGGTGTTGAAAATGCATACACCCTGAATTTTCAACACCGGTGTAAAATTCTGTACATCCCTGATTACACCGTATATGAATTTTCAACACCGGTGTAAAATTCTGTACACCCCTGATTTCACCAAGATAACGAATTTATTTCTTACGAAGCTTTCCTTTACTTCTTGATATACTGGGGTGTAAAACTGAATTTTTTGTATGTGTATCCATCAACATTTTACATGTTTTAGGATCAAATGATTTAGCTGGGGTGTAAATGGTTTAGCTGGGGTGTAAATGATTTAGCTGGGGTGTAAATGGTTTAGCTGGGGTGTAAATGGTTTAGCTGGGGTGTAAATGATTTAGCTGGAGTGTAAATGGTTTAGCTGGGGTGTAAGTGGTTTAGCTGGGGTGAGGTGCTATTTACACCCGAGTAACTAACCAATCAGATTGCAAGATTCTTGCTTCATACGAAATAAATACACTTATCTAGCTTGTTATAGTGTCATTCAACAAGAAGTGGTAGGATTACAATGTAAATAAACTTTAGAGAAAACCGAAGGGGTAATTATGAATGAACAATCCAGGGAAACTGACAACATTTGGGTACAAAAGATGCAGAACGAAGACAAAGAAAATAAAAACAATTCAGAAAACTAAAAAGATAAGTAACACGGACTCCACTAATTGTATGGGCCTAAACACTTCCTCTCTTTGCGAAATGATGCCATTATGGAAGTGCTTTCGACATGTGAATAAAATACCAAACTTACAAATAACGAATTAATTGAAATACAAATTATATATATTCATTGTTTATTAATTGAACTATTAATCCAGGTTTTGGTATGCTGTTCTGGTGTTCTCCACTTCCTTGTAAAGTAAGCTTTTTTTTTAAGAAAGTAGTCATCAGGGTCTTTCGGTTTAGCCAATAGTTTCTCTTTATGTCTAAACAGAACCTCGTTGGGACTAACTATTGTGTTTATTTGTTTTATATAAGTTAAATTAACAAATATTTCATACATTGGGAGTTTATTTAAAGTTCGATTTATAGATTCTGTTTTATTCAAGATTCGGCTTAAACAGTATTTACTGTACATTAAAGTTTCATTGTGTTCTGACTTTATTATCTTTGCAGGAGAGACATATGCAAAGAGTGGAAATGTTTGGTAATCTTGGTTCACTGCCGAAGAATATTTATGAAGAGTTTCGCAATGTAACTGGATTGGAGCTTGACGATCGCAACGACAAAATGAGCTTAATTATCGTGGTAATGGAAAAATATATTTTGAACATGGTAAAATTCGCCAGAAACATTCCCGGTTTTTCTAACCTTACAACAAAAGACCAGGCCACATTATTAAAAGGTAATATAAATTTGTATCAAAGGCATTTGTTTTGTAATATAGCTAGCATAATCAATCTAATTCAAATGCATTAATACTTTTGCCGACTCGTGCGAAAAAAAGCTAATCAACATGTCGGTAAAACTGTTCGCGGGAAATGCTATTCTGCAAATATGGCTATAACCGCCGTAATGAAAGGGAGATAATTTGATAACACCATTCAACATACTCCTAGAGTCTTTTATTTTATGGGTAACATATGCGATATGTGTGTAACGACAGAATATTAGTGATATCGTGGCTGTAAGGTTTATTACTACAAAACTACCTACAGTACGTCACAAACAAAACGGAATTACGCTAAGGTGTATAGAGTACATATCGCGATGGGCGGGAATTGAACAATCGCGGCCATGATAATCCATCACTCTGTCATTATTGATTGTTTCTTTTATAGTCGTCAGAGGAATACACATTAACATGGTATATATCATAAGTCATATCAAAATAGAAAAAAAGGGTTCTTTTGGCCATTGTGATATTTGTTTCTCGATTTACGACTCAATTTACCCCTTTGTCATCTTCAATAGTTTCATAGTAATGGCATTTCCATAGAGGTCAAATTTAGTCTGAAAGAATATGGATATAAATAAAGAGTAGAGACTGTTCAATTTTACCCATGGACATTAAGAGTTTTGGAATATCTGACTTTCGAACATTTTGGCTTTTAGCGTGCCTAATGAAGGCTATTCCAGAAACGCTTCGTGCGTACATGATTAGATATCTACCTTTTTATCAACGTAAAAGAACCACGTGCACAGTGTTTCATACATAGATATAGTTAATAATTTTGGTATGGATAAAATGCAGGTATCGTCATTTTGCACAATGTTTGAACCACGATCACTTGAACGTTTTAATTATGTATTTATATCCTACAGATAGCTTCTTCGAATATTGGTTTCTTGGAATACACAACAGAATCAATGCAGAATTAAACGTCATTGTGTTAGACGGCATAAGCTTACTAGGTGGACCTGGGGCACATATGTCCGAATTTTCTAGCATTGAATGTGAAGGAGGCTACACAATGTCAGAGAACGCAGCTATTCTACAGAAGTGTCAATTTACCATAGAAGAAATGACCATTACACGTGGAATACTCCTAACCTTTACAGGTAAAAACAGTACAGCCTAAATATTGGTCATTGTAACAGTGAACTGTCAAAAAAAAGTCTCCCAAGCCTACTTATTGATATTTGTGGATCCCACCCTAATTTGAAACCTTAAATTGTACATGTAGGAAACACAACATGGAACGACAAACGTGGAACAATGCATGAGACTTGGTCAAAGCAGACTTCACCTTTCGTGCGAAATGTGGAAAATACTTTTTTTCATGAAACAAATTCTCGTGAATCTGGGACGGCATAAGAGGAAATATCCAAAAAAATGAGAGTCTGTAGTTTTAAGAAAAATGAAGCTTGGTCAAAGCAAATTCAGCTTATTGTTATGTATGTGAACAAAGTCTCCTAACTTTGCAACGGAATAAATTTGAAAAACCTCAATACAAAGTATTTGTAAATACCGTTTGAAATTTAGTCAAATTCATTATTATTAGATATGTTGCTATGGTAATGAGTAATTGACTTGCACATTCATATTCGATACGAATTTAAGGGACGTTTTAAAATAACTCTCCCTTATGGTGTTTAACCTACATGTAACGTCCGATTGGCAATTATATCGGTTATTTCAAAACGGTCAGATTTAGATCAGATAATAAGAGAAAAATACAGATCGCAAATAACATACAAACTTGATCACATGCTGCTGTAAGGATAACATGCACCCATCGCCTATGTTGAAATCGAACTTTTAGTAATGGTTGGTTAGATATATTTGAATCTAACAAATATACGATAGCGACCACTACTTCTGCTTTACCATTATATGATAAAGCATGTTTGTACCAATTCACAAATATAAGCATACTAAAAATAATGTAATAAAAACATAGATATCAAATTTGCTGCGCATGACTCGTTTCTGGGATAATCTCCATCAGGTACACTCAGATCCAAACTATTTGAAAGCCAAATAATTTAAAAGTCTTTGGAATCAGGAAATGTAAAGGGCATAAGCATGATAGCCAAGACGCTTGTGAATAACGAGTATTTAATATTACTACATTCGCAAGAATAGTTTTTCCATAGTTAATTTGCCAAAGCAAAATCTCTGACATTATCGTCAACTTGTTGAAAGCAGTCAGTATTTGGTAGTAGTAGAAGAAATTTATTAACTTAGCATTATATGGCAATGAATATACAGTACATGTTGTCACATGAGCAGTAAAACTGTAGATACATTTAAATAGTTTTAACCATTTCAAACATCAGTGCAATATCTAACATTATCTCCAAGTTACTTAAGGCGGACAGTATCTGGTAGAAGTAGAAGTAAAACTGAATATTCTGAATAATTATTTACAGGTCGAGTCAGGTTAGACATGTTACGTTGTGTATGTAAACAGAACCATAAAAATCCAGATGAACGAATATGGCAGATATTTGACAAATTTACAACACTTCGGACCTATTCTGAATATGCAAAAGAATTAAACAAAATTAAAGCACAATGGCCAATCATGCAAAAACATCCACTTGTGCTAGAAATGATGGTACCAGAGACGAATATATTGTAAACACGTGCATGTGCACGTTATCGGTGTTGTTCTGTAAAAGTTTAAATGACAGTAATGTGTTAATTGGAATTAAAAAAAAAACATATTAGAATGTGTCATTATTTTTTTTTATAGTAACCAGAAATAAGACTTATCACCGAGTTTGTAATAAGAGGTCAAAAAAGATCAACACTATGTAGTAGATGCTGAAAGGAGCAATGACCATTTATTATACATCACAATATCGTGGGCAGAAGTGCTTTTTTAAACAAATACTGAAAAAAATATACTATTAAATGTTGGTCATACTATGTGACCTGTGAGGGTCGTAAAGCGAACTGAAACTGCTACGGTGATTGAGACTAACATACTGACATTTCACAAATGATTGGGAGACTGATACAAAAATCAACAGGACTTAAACAGATCAGGATCCTCTCAAAATTTGTAATTTCTTTGCAAAAAATGCGTACCTCACCCCCTGAAAAAAAAATCACCAACTTTACACGAATCTCAAGAACTGTCTGGACCTTTACCAAACAAAAAGCTGAAATCAGTCAAAATACTGTGAACTTCACCCATGCAATATATATATGGTCAAGAAACTAGGCAACAATCAATTTTACAGGATGTTGTTTCGTCAAAGAATATGACCATACTGCACAAATAAAAAAATAATATACAAAAATGCATACGTATAAACAGTTTGCACAACAACAAATGTATAACTGAAGTAGTAACAAATAGTTACTGCTTTAAAATGCTAGAATTTTCATTACACAGAGAGACTTTTTTTTAATGTCAAACTTCGATCTGTAACTTCGATATAAAAGTGAAATTCAATCTCTTTTTTTCATGTGACAAATCTTTGAAATGACTCTCTGTGTCTATGATACTTGTTGAATAGGGACACACATCTGTTGATCTACAAAATGAACATAAATAACATATCATATTACAAAAATAATGAAAAAAATGTTACATTACACAAAGTAATACAAAATATTGCATGAATTAAATCATACACAAGACTGAATATAAATGATCACAATAATTAAAATAATAACTACAATAGCATATACAGTGGAACCTGTCTAATCCGACACACCAAGAGACCATGGAAATGTGTCGGATTGTACAGGATGTCGAAATACTCAGGGTTTACTTTTCGTTTACAGAAATTTGCAAAAAGGTAACAAGAGAATAAACTGTGTATGATTGTGTAGGATGGTTTAAATAATTAGACCTACAATTCATGACTTAATACAGAGTTTGTAATAAGAGTAACACGACGGGTGTCACTAGTGGAGCAGGAACTGGTTACCCTTCCGGAGCACATGAGTTAACACCCGGATATTAGTGGGATTCGTGTTACTCGATCCTTAGTTTTAAGTGTAAGTTTTGTAGATCGTTGTTTGTCCTTGTTTCCTTTTTCTTTTGGCCATTGTGTTGTCTGTCCTTTGATTGACAGATTCTGATTACCCCTTTGGTATTTTCAAACTCTTCTTATACCTTGTAGATGAAAATACAATTAATATTTACTTTTTATCACAATTAATATATCTAGAACAATTTCATATTACATGTATATCAGATTACTTGTAGCCACGTCCTTTACAAAGGAACGGTAAAATTTTGATTATTTTATTTTTGGAAAATCCACTTTTAACCCTAATTTAATTATCTAATTACATGCCAATCATTAAGTTCCAATCATAATTTATTTGTCAATGGCTGATATTTAATGAGACACATGAAGCGATGGTAATTTATTAATTAGAATGTCAAAGGGTCGGTTAAGGCAGGATTAAGTAAGTGTAATTAAAATAACACTGGGAATGGAAAACAGTGTCGGATGTCAAAACTGACAGGTTTCGGAATACACGAGGTTGTTTAGCAAAAACTACTTGGGGACCATCACTTTTTGTCGGATGTCACAGGATGTCGGAAAACTTAGGTGTCGGATTCCACAAGTTTCACTATATATAAATATATATATAAACTTCTATTTCACTCTTCAGTTAAGCGTGGGTAGTCTCGATATGGTCACCGCCCAAGACTCGATAAAAAAAAACCTGTTGCAATTTATTTAAATGTCTTAGCAACTTAAAAAACCGGTTAGTATCTATTATTATTGGTGACGGCCCGATAGTCCGAAGGTCCGATAGTCCGAAGGGCTGATAGTCCGAAAGGCCGATAGTCCGAAAGGCCGATAGTCCGAAGGTCCGATAGTCCGAAGGTACGATAGTCCGAAAATGTCAATTTTTCAGTAATCTCTTGCAGATTTCTTTATAAATGTTTGTATTATAACTTTTCAGATGATATTTACTAACAAATAAAAGATTTGTTGGTATAAGTACATGTGCATTCACATCTACGAGATCTTGCATTAAAAAAAAACAATTGGCTGGTATTGACGATGCGTGAAGGAAAATGGGAAGTTTCGACCAACTGTGTCTAGTGTCAATGTACCGATATGTCCAGGTGCCGATTTGGCCTGTACCCGATAGATCAGACGTGCGAAATGCAAATCACAACTATATATAATACTTGTCTCCGCATGGTATTATGCATTAGTTTTCTCGCCATTTCTAGTATTAACAGTTCCCGGCATCTCAATAGACCCTTCAACGTTAACTGCAGAGCTTCACGGTTTTGGAGGGAACTGAGTGGAAACGCGCCGCTTTCCGCAAATTGACATCAGTTAACAATGAAAGTGACATTGTGATGCCTTCATTTGCTTTAGAGGACCCACCCATATTTGGTATTTCCAAAGCTAGCCCTACCCCTAGCCTAACTCGAGAACACAGGATACGGCACTAGATGGCACGTTGACACAGTCGACAGCACTAGATGGCATATTGATACAACCTACGACGCTAGGTGCAAATATTTCAGTTACCCTATAGGTTGTGGGTCCCCTAAAGTAAATAAAGGCCAATTGTGACGTTGAAATTTTTACGGGAAATTGACCGTTATCACTCAATTCCCGCAACAACAAAAAACGCAGTCCCGCAGTTACCATGAAAGGGTCTATTGTGTTTGTGATTCTTATTCAATATGCCAAAAGGGCCAAACAGGACTCGTTATTTTTCCTGTTTCTCAGAAGTAAAGTCCACCCAAATAAATTTCTTCTCTTCTGACAACAAATAGACAATGACCATGAATTGTCTAATTTATACGCAGTTAAGTATTTGTTTTCAAAATTTTGTACCGCATCTCATGCCGGTATACTTCATTTTAATAGGGCTCATTTATGCTTCGTCGCGCGACAGTTGCATCATGATTTCGCGATTTTTGTCCTCTATTGTTAATTGGGAATCTTTAGAATTTGGACATACAAATTTATTGATTAGTGGATGGCGATTGTCGCGTGACATATAGGATTTGGGCTGGTTTTTGGTTGAAAATTAATTTGGCCAGCTCCTGGAGTGAAAAACAAAATCTAGCCCATGGAATAAATAATTTTTCCAAATTCAATTTTCTTACATTACATATATAGAAAAAATTATCTGGCTCCAACAAAAGTCCAAAGCCACCCACCCCACCCCCACAGATTATCAAATGGTTCGTGCCGTACTGACAATATCTGCAGCACAGGCATATGAAGTTTATATATCACAGCTTGCAAGGCCGTAGCCGGGGGGAAGGGGGGGGGGGGGTGCACGTGACCCCCTCTAAATAACACAAAAAAACCTTGTGTATACTTGATTTTAACGTCAATATTACGATTTTATTTTCTCTATAGATAACACACTTAAAGTTGTAAATCTAAGTACTGCGTCAAAGAGGATATAAAAATTTCTTGCATTTTGATAATTTTGTTCATTTGATTATACTGTTTGTAAAATGCTAAAACTTCAGAGCTTCCGGGTACCTGAGCCCCCTAACAGGGTTAGATGTCCTGGACTCGCTGGGGGTCTAATACGGCCCCCAGATCCCTCGTCTTGTAGTTGTGCACCCCCTTTCAGAAAACCTGGCTTGTCCGTTACTACAGAGTTTGTGGTGTATATCGTGATTTTCTAGACAGAGCCCGCGGTTGCTGACAAACTCATGAGAAAAGGCTATGTTGCTAAAAGATTGAAGTCATCGCTCCTGACGTTCTACGGACATCATGACGACTTGGTGGACCGTTATGAGACAACTGTTTCACAGATGCAAACATATGTGTTTCCTTGATCAGCTTCGTTCTTCCTCTGCACCGGATTTGACTCTGGCTATCAGGGCGAGTGTCCCTAAGGGTCTGATCATTATTTATCTCCAGGGAGCCGGCAAATATAGAGGGTCAGAAAAAATTTGGAACATGGAAAAGGTGGGGGTCAGAGGTTTCTTTATGTTAGGAGAAAGGGGGGTCATGATTTTTTATTTTCAAATTGAAAAAAAAAATTAACAAAAATAACAAATAAATAAATAGAGGGGGAGAGATGAAAAACATGACAAAGGATAGAGAGGGAGAATTGTTTATGTACAAAGTATATACACCACAACACCATTGGAGAAATACAAATATGACATGGTTGGGGGTCAACATTTTTCTGACACTATTAGGAGGGGGGG